>JAQFXN010001124.1:0-16531 GCA_034693365.1 Liacarus xylariae
GGACTATTATCGGCGTATACACGGGAAGTGCCGATCCCTTCCTAACGGCGCCCCCTATCCGGCCAGCACTGCCTACGCTGTACTGTTATGGGCCGTTAACTCGGATACCTCGGGGGCGTTACTCCCCGTCGCTGACGACCCCCAACCAATGTCCTGAGGTTAACAGATTTTATATCGAAATTACACATTCGGCGCAATTTTTTCTGTGATTTTGTCGAAACTTTTAATTAATTTCAAACCCATTTTATCCTGTCTTTGCTTATAAACCCAAATTCAATATCATATCTTGGACTCAATATCGAACAACGAATACAAATAACATCTCTCGCGCAACAATCACTTTGGCTGTACTAAAATTTTCATGAATTTGGGTAATTTTATTAGAAATATTTTAAACTCAATAATACAAAAACAATTTCGAACCGGGGTAATGAGGAGAAATTGTACAGTTTAACCCTAATAGTAAAATTTTGGGATAAATTGAATTTCGGTAATTATTTAATAAAATTTGATATTAAAATCGGAAAGAGCATTGTTGAGTTATCAGAATTGACATTGCCTTAATTAACAAAATTGTTTCACATTTCTTTGATTTTTAAAATGAGTAATGAATTAATGAATAATCTTATAGAATCTTATAAAATATAATAAAACTGAATTAAGTTAATGATTAATGTTTACTTATTTAATGCTGTTATACTAATCAAGTATAAAAGCTAATATTTGAATCATTAGTTACAGTATTTTTATAAAATTTATTTTGAATATAATAATTAGGAAAAAATGTTTTTTTTATTGATCGACAAAATTGAATACAAATCTGAAAACTTATTCAAACTTTATTGCTTTGTGATTGAAATACAATCATTGAATTGTGTGGAAATAAACTGCATATTATTACCAGGTTTATGAAATTCGGCTGCTGGCGCATAGTTTGAAGTTGTTCTAACTGTACAAAATTTTTAGCAATATATTTAAGGTTGCAAAATTTCATGAAATTTAAAAATGAGTGAAACTTTCTGTGAAACTTTCACTGAAAGATTGAAACTTTCATTTTTTAGTGAAAGATTCGAAAGCAATTTTTAAACAATTATTTCTGCAATAAATTAATTTTTGGTACTAAAAATCTTGTTTAAGGTGCATAAAATCTTCTCTGAAGTAAAATTTAACTAAATCTTCGTTATTTCTTAAAATTGCAAAATTAAACTAGATTTAAAACAAAATCTTTGAAATAAATTTATAAATAAAACTATAGTTCTGACTCTAACTATAGCTCTAACTTTAACTTTAATTAAATATTCTCTTATATGTAAAATTGGAACTCAATTTGCACATGCTATAAAACATTTGTTCAAATATTTTATAAAAATTCATAGATGGCGTTAGTTGTACTGAAATGAAAGATATTTTTAGGGTGAAAGTTTTATGATATTTCAAGCCCATGATATGAAAGTTTTAAGCCCTTCAAGGTGCTTCTCAAGGATGGAAATACTTTTAGAATGAGAACTCGAGAAGAAAAATACTTTCATGTCGTTTCTACAGTTCATATCGTTCATACATTTTAAGAATATAGATAGAATATCATCAGGTAGATTTTTAAAAATAATATAAATTTTCAAGAAATGGTCATTTTTATGTTGACAACACTAGTCAATAGTAAAATACAAAAGTTTTAGGGAAAGTTAGAAAGTAAAATAAAATTTAGATAGACAATGTGGATTACTTTAAATGCATATGTTCAAGTTCACATTATCAAGCTATGGGAACTTTGGTGCTTAACCACATCTTGGACATATACTGTAGATAGTACTATATTCGGGACTACTATAGTGCTTAGTGTGAATTATAGTATAGTTAATAATGTAAATAAAATCGATTCTCAAAACTGACCGCATTTGTTGGCAATGAATGCGCGAAATGTCATCGTATTTATGATAAATATGATTGAAAAGCATCATTGAATCGCACCATTCTATATGAACAGTCAAATGGCCCTCCATTTCCAAATAGACTTTCGGGGATTCTTTAATCTTTATAAATATAGAAAGAAAAAAATGTATAAAAGATTTTTAGGAATTTTTTTTTTATAAAAACTTCAACTTATTTTGTGAATTAGTCAAAGAACACAAAGATATCATTTCAAAACTATTGTTATTTATGTCAACAAATATTTTCTAATTCTGAAGTAAATTTAAATTTTACAGTAACTTAATCTTAAAATCCAAAATAGAAGATACAAAAGAGGAGCAAGGTGAAAATAAAAAATTTTTGTCTGCAGTGCAAAAAGTCATAGGGACATTCAGGATTCATTTAAACTATATCTCCTTGGCGACCCCTCATTTTGAGAGATTTGCACAATATCCTAGCTGAGTAGTTATTTTCATAAATGGAAAATGCCAAAGAAGATTAGCAAGGTAAAAAATTCCTTCAGTTCAAAATCAAAAGCTGAAATAGTGAAATATTTTGAGATTTTCAAGAGTGTTAGAGGAGGGACACACCCATTCATGTATCTATTATATGCTGGTTTGTTTTGTGTTTACCTCTTGAGTCACTAAGTCTGTGTCCATAATGGTGCCCATATCGATGCCGTCCTGTATATAATAGTTGCCGTGAGGGGAATTGGCCACTACTATACTCTCACGAATACCATTACGCGGGTCTCGAGTGACAACGTATGCAATCCATGAGATGTATCGCAAATGATTTCGAGGCACTGAATGTAAATCCATAAAAAATAGCTTCAGTCGCAAGTGTTCGCTCTCCATATCGGCCTCAATGCACCAGCCCTACAATGACCGAAGCAATGCAAGCATATTAGGTTAGGGCACACCAATTATATTTATATATTCTCTATAAATATTAATATTGACTCATATTAGGAGATAATAAACACCAGAATTTTTTGGATAAATGTGTATAATTTGTATAAATAGTATCAATAATTTTCGCATTCAATAGGCGTTCAGTTATTTTATTCGCAATAATAGAGAATATTCTTACAAATTATATATTTTTTTCTGTTAGAGAATATAAAAAAATAATTCCTTATTTATTCTTAACTATCATTGATATTAATGTATTAAATGGAGTGAAACTTCACATTATAGCCCAACAGTTGGTGATTAAGCAAAGAATAGGCCAATCATTATAAGAATGAATAGCCGGTGCAACACAATAGAGACTCAGTTTGTATTGAATTATTCACATCAACCCATCCGAGCAGTCGCTCGATTTCGCACTTTTTTATATAATAAACATTTTCTTACTCTAACATTATCTCTTGGCCAAAATTAACTCTTGTAGAGATGACCAGGCGAAGAGCTACAGTATATACAAAATGTCCCCTATTAGTTTCAAATCAAATTTGCCTCCTTCAATTAATGTTTTCGATAAAGAAGTCGCATTAACTTTAAACATTAAATTTAAATTCAAAAATAATCAAGCATCAATAATCATCAAGCATAATATTCTGATTCGTTATTCTGATATTTGACTACTTCATAAATTAAATATCTATTAAAAATTTAAATAGAAAGTCTATTATAAGTCTTGTAGAAATAATAGTTATTTGAAAGTAGAGATGCACAGACCACAAAGGGGGTATGCTAGGGGGTATTTGTATTTTGCGAAATGTCAAGAGGGTATTCCGGACTGTACCCACTTTTGCGCATTTCTGTTTAAATGAACAAGTAAATTGTTTTTCGCATGTGCTCATAGAAGTATCTATTCCTTGGTGATTATTTGAGTCCTTAAAACTAAATTTTCATTTAATCAGAAACAAATTCCAACTTGTTATTCGATATTGTCTGGCTATGAGCTATCATTAGTGTTATTTTATGAGAATATCGTTAAAAAATAATGATTTATTTAACTATAAAATTAATGAAAATCTATACAAAATGTGTTGAAACAAAAACTTGTAGGCGTTGTCTATGACTCAAAAATGAAATTCAATTCACAAATAGATGTGATAATTGAAAAATCATTAAAAAACATTTTACACATTAAAGCATATGTGTAATCGAGTTAATGGAAAGACATTCCTAAAAATTTAAACACATATATTATGCCTATTCTAGAGTACAGCAACTGAATCAGAAAAGTGAGAAAATTCAGGGAAAGATTTCAAAATATATTTGCCATAAAATATTCAAATATAATCTCAAATATTAAGAGAGACTTAAGTTTTTAAAATTAGACTCTTTGTGGGGAAAAAAGAAGGAAAATTCAAGTTTTAAAGTTATTTTTCAACTTTAAACATCAATTGAGTCAAATAGACATTAATTGGTTAAATGATTCTGAATTTTATGAAACGACACGAAACGGTATTTTCAGTAAAACACATAGAAATAGAATAAATCTGTCGGATAAGTGTATTTTGATTATGCGATAACATCTTTCAATAGTCTGCCAATGAATATCAGAAATGAGAGTAATTTTACTAAATTTCATAACGAATTAAATCTCTATTATTTATAACGTTTTAATTATAGGAAAATATTGTAATTACTGTATTGTGTTTATTGTAATTGTATTGACTTTTATATTGAATTATGAGTAACTCTTAAGACAAGTTCTTAACCGATTAAACATTATCATGATCATTTTTTGTATAAAATCTACTTTTTCTAAATTAAAATATACCATTTTTGTCTATACCTTCTCTAAAGCGTTGCTAATTTCAAAGTGAATTCTTAATCGCGCATTCCTCGTCTCTTACTTTTACCCCTTTAGCTATACTTTCTATAACAAACATCTCATACAGTATTCTCTTTTCCAACGAAAATGAAATTTTATTTTTCCATTCAATGGTTGACTGAAAATAAACGATTCGAGAATATAAGTGTTTATAATATTCTGTTCCACTATATCTCAGTATAAAACTTTTTATGACACTTCAGTGGATTAGATAACTTCTGGACCTTTCCCTCTGAGCTGATTCAGCTGGCCTTCAGAAGGAGTTGTAGCTTATTATTCATTAAATTTTAGAAAAATGGGAAAATTATTTCCAAGAGTTTTATGTATTTTATTTATAAATTTCATATGAAATTACTTTTTTATATATCGGAAAAGCACTTGAATTGTGTAATAATATTCTTTAATGTTGTGTCGTTTACTTAAGATTCTTGTCTTAAAATATTTCTGCCGGCGCTATAAAAAATATATTTTTATTAAAGCGTATATTTAAACTGCATTTTAAGGTCAGTTTTTGTTGTGTTTATATGTCTTATAGCAGGGGTGCTCAGGGACTTTTATAATTTCTTTATATCCTGAATATGTGTGAGAAAGTTAAAATTTAAATTATGCAAGCTCAACACGAAGGTCCTTTTGTAAAGGATAATTTTAATTATTAAAATTTTTAAATTCATAAAGCAGGATAATTTTTGCTAGGAGTTCAAGTTGAACTTTATTCAACAAATTATTATGAACTGTTTAACAAATGATTTAAATATTTCTAAAACATTTTAGCCAGTTATGCACGTTTTTATAAACTAGCTTGGCTACATCAGTGTTAAATAAAGAAAAATAAGAAAACTGGAATTCAGCAGAGTTTGAGTTATGCGCTTCAAAATTCATATTCAGCTAAAAAAACTGTATTCAACTGTCGATTCTTTTAAAAAAAAACTCAAAGCAATTCTTCCGTTTTGTTCGACACATTCTATGTTTAGACGAAGAAAAATGTAATTTTTCACTTCAAATAAAGGAACAATGTTTTGCTATATGTATAGTATATTATTTATTTCCCCCTCTATTCTAGCAATAAATCCTAAAAAAATGTTTTTATGAATTATTTTCCGATAAAATTTTAAGTCGTTATCAATTAAATAGTCTTTTGAAAAATTATATCATTTGCTAAAACTATTAAATATCAGTAGAAATACTGTATTTATTTTATAACTAAAAGTAAATATTCCTTTCAAATGATTACTTTTGAATTCCATTAAGTCATATAAATCTAATACAGTATTAGTCTCTTTAGTGAAATTCTATAGGCATTCAAACATAAATTTTTATAAATGTTATTGTTTTCTATCATTTACTTTGAAAAATATTCAATGCATTCAAAACAGATTAGTTCTTGTTTTTTTTATTGATTAAGTCGTTTGACTTTAACATTAATTATTGATTTAAGATTTGCATAAAAATAAGTTACTTTTAGAGCACATATGGAAAGATGGTTTATCGCATGGCAGTGCAACAAATTATTCTAAACCATCGACTTTTAGCATAGTTTATAGTAATTTTCTGATCATTAGTTGTGATTCTGTGTCAGAAATCTTACCCTCATCTGTCCCTGGTGGTTATAAGACCATAGAACTTATAGAATAGGGATGTTAGCAACATCACCACATTTGGAACTTGATGTTGTTCTTAGACTTTAGAAACACGAAGCAAGTTAAGCAAATATAATTTGCAAGTATTGTATCTAGATTATTTGTTTGGAAAATTGTCTAGACCTGAGCTTTAAAGTTGGAAATTGGTACTAATATTATTTCAAAATAGTGATTAATATACAAATTGATTATCAAATTCCTAGAAGAATTAAAATAATACAGATTAGTAACAACAACAAAAAGAAGTTGAATATTTAATGAATGGTTTTATGGCTTTTATGGTTTATGTAAATAGTTGCACCCTGGAGAAAACTTGAATAGATTTAAATATTAAATATAAAAAAATTCTTTTTCATTTAAAGAAAGATAGAAAGAAAATTAAATAAATAAGAATTTGATTTGACTTTATGAAGAATATTCTTTTAACATACAGACACAAAAAAATAGTTCAGAGTAATAAATGAGTTATAATGAGGAAAACTGGGAAATTTTTATTTATACGCATAGATTATAATTCTCAGCTCTCTATTCAGATATTTAACCGGACACTAAATTTTGAATAATTTATTAGAAAGAGTATGTCGGAACATGACATGTCTTTAATTTTTAAAATCGTTTTAATCATGATAAAACCTCATAATATTATAGTTAAAATGTTATTTACATTACAAAATATAATATAAATCTTAAAGTTCCTTAAAGTTGAGCAGATAAAGATATAATTATTCAAATAAAATAGTTACAAGTATAGTAAATACAATTTAGTCGGTATCAGGACAATATATCGAAAGCAAAAATATCGACGGATAAAACATCGAAAAATAAAATAATGTTCAGAAATGTTTAATGTTTATAAAAATTAATTGTTACTATCTTTTAGGATAAATACAAAATATAGCTTTTGTTAATTTATTTTTTTAGAACTATTCATCTTGGAAAGTATCTAAATACACCCTACCTCGAAAATCTTGTAAAATACCTTCCTTACTTTACAATCCAAGGTAATTTATTTTAATTTAATCATTTTTTAGTATTCCCCTTCTAAGAATTAATTTTGAATTTTTTTGAACAATATCTTATTTTTCGATGTTTTTGCAATTGGATTTTTTTTGTAATTTAATGTTTTTGTTATTCGATGTTTCTACGATATTTTGTCCAAATATGTTTTTGCTTTCAAGTTTTAGTCCGGGAACCATTTATTCTTATGGATTCAGTGCTAAATTCTATCTTTCCAATGATTTAGAATATTGATTTAATTTTGGCAAAGGTATTACCAATGCATTTAAATGTAGTTTATATCAATTTTAATCACAAATAACATAAAATTTATTCAATAGTTATTTAACACTCAAATAGTTATTAACAAATGAAATAGTTATTTATAGTTAAAATAAAATTCGACTAAAATGGTCCTCAAGTTGTGAATCGCTTGGTCCCTAAGTCTAGAAACGGTACTATCAACCGGTAAAATAGGTTAAAAAACTATTTTTCAATGGTTTGCTAATAACTAATACTATGAATAAAGTGTTAGAGTAAGCCAACAATATAATAGGTTTTATGATTAATTTATATATTCAATTGCTGCAATTATAGTGTAGCATTATTAAAATCTAGCAGGCTAGCTATAATTCTTAATTAATAATAAAAAATAATTATTTAGTATATAAACCTGTTTATTGCGATCATAACAGTTGATAGTCGGCGACGGATTCCTAATCACAGGAACCTTAGCCTCACTAATGGTATTACAGCAGTGAAGCTCTAAATAGACACGAATGACGCCGTGATGTTTGACTAAATCATGTAATGAGTATCGCATCTGAAACCCACGTATTCTTCCGCCGACATCTGATATCTGGTCCAACATTCCCGAGTCCTCCCTGTATTTGCCTTCGCCCAGAATGATCCGGTACTGTACCCGACACGGGTGCTCGAACCCAGTCAACCGGTTCAGAAAGACAAACGGCTTAACACTTGGATTCTGGTGTGAATCTAATTCATCGTTTGTCGCCGAAGAGGAATACAATTGGGTTACGATTGAGACGTTCCAATCAAATGAGCCGAACGTGAAATAACTGGTCTCTAGTTTTTGTGATTTCAATTGTGTGCCCGATATTTGCATATCTGCCTCATAGACAGTCATTATGTTGCCTAAGCCTAACTCCATGAGGAATTCTCCCGTCTCATCGCCGAACTTTCGCGTCAATATATCTGTCAATAGCATCCATTTGGCGATTCCCTTAAGACATGAGAAAATTAAACCAAAACATTAAATATTTAATTAATAAGCTTTTTGATTGAAATGAATAATACAACATGTCACTGATGCCCAGGGGATCAATGGTGATCAGGGAAATTTCTGTAATGTTTTTGGAACGTATATTTATGGCACTAATTGATGATGGATGATATTTAAGATTTAAGAATATTCTAGATTATTTAAGCTAGGTAAAAACTAAGCACTACTCTAAAAATGTTCTTGCAATTCACTCTAAGTGTTTTGTTAATATAAACATGCAGAATTGATTTTTTTATCTTATCATGTTTTATTGTGATTCTGTAAAATTCTATTAGAATACATTAAATTCTCCAATTCTTGTCTAAACTTATAAATCAAAATTGGATTGCAATTTAATTATTTAAAAAAAATTTAAATAACAAGTAAAATTTATGCATTCATCCTCATTCTATTTCAAAATATTTTATCATCAGTGTAAAATTATTTTATGTCCTTTTAAATTAATGAATAAAATTAAAAGTTAGAAACAAAAATTTAAATTTATTGTATTTTATAATTGAATTTCAAAAGAAATTCTTGTTTCAAATTGTGGTCGAGGAGTTGGAGGAGTGGACAGGGGGTCCGCTCCAATACGCGAATAAAAATAAAACAAGAGTTTATTTCGAAATAAATACGAATTATTTATTAATAAAAACGGTTAAAAATACGAATTTTAATTCAATTAAAATTAGAGTACTATTCGATGAGACGATCGAAAACTGAATGCAAAGAATTTAGAGAAAGAGTCGTCTATTTATATAGAATTAAAAAAAAGCCGAAAACAAAACAATTATGAGTGAACTCTCGCGCGGCGTTCAGTCCTTTCTTTCTTAACAATCGATATGTAATAGACGTCTCGATACCCGTATTTGAATACCGGTGCGATCTCTTGAGGAGTGAGCGGTCCTGTCTGTGGTCGGGCTCAATTATTGTAAATGTATCACCGAATTACCGAGCATGCTTATTTATAAAATAGATTGGTGAATTTTCATAAAATATCAAACTAACCGTCTTTTTTAAAATAAATATTTCATTTAGATTTTAGTTGACTTTAATTCTTTTGGCAATATGTTTCTATTAAAATTCTGATTGCTCATAATGCCACCAAAAAAGTTGTTTTTGGAATATTAGACTTAAACTTAGATAATTTAATTAAAAATTTGTATCAAAATCTAAATTCCAAATTCAAATACAAAAACAAATTTTTAAGATTTTTTTTATTAAAAGCAAATTATTTCAGTTTCTACTAAAGAGTATGTTAAGTACTGTTATATTAGTTTCCAATAATAATAGGAATTTATATCCGTTAATAAACGGAGAAAACTCTGACTAAACAATCAAAAATTAATAATACAAAACCTAAACTGCTATTTGAGTTTATTGAGAGTAAAATAACTCCAATGCCTCCAAAGCGGTGACGATTTACATATGTGAGTCTTTCATCAGGATACTTTCATTTTTTGGAATTTTGTATACCATCTGACTGTGTGAGAAAATTTTCTAAAATACCTCCACCTATACCCCTTTGACTCGACCGACCTTGGCTACCCCTCCAATCTTTTCACACGAAAACATCAATTATTTTGAGATCTTTTAGAAGAGTTAAAGAAAGAAAAATAAAACCAAAGGAACTGATGCATAGGTGGACATTAATATTAGGATTGGTCTTCAAATAGAAACCTAATTGTCTGATGTGTGTTATTATGTCAGTCCAATTCGATCGGATATAGAAAAATACTTAAAATGTTTTTCTAGCATGTTAAGAACTAGTTACAGTAACATTACAGTTAAAATACATTAACTGTAACAATATAAATAACAGGGATATCCAGCGAAGGAGTCCATCCCGGAATATCCCTGACTTTCTTAAAACGATTGCCCAATGAGATTTTTTCTTTGCTCATCCCTGATAATAAAATAATTAAAGTTTATTAAAACACATCCCAAATAGTAATTAGGTTATTTTATGATCCCTATATTATTTAGATCATACAATTGTATAATTTTATATTTTTTGATATCGAATTAACTTCTTTTATTTAAAAAGAAGGGATTTTTAGTAGATACTATTAGATTCGTCCAGAGATTAGAATAATCTATTTTTGTCAGGGATGGGGAAAGGGGTGTCCAACCCGGAATACCCCTTAGGTTTTTCGCCGGATACGAACTAAAAAAGATGTAAGGATGTCAAACGATATTGTTTCTAATTCATATTCAATAACCTAAAATATAAATGTAATAGAAATACTGTACAATTAGGACAATTTAATATTTAAGAAATTTATTTTTCATTCGATTTTCAAAAAATTTTGTAAAGAAGTTTTATCTGACAAAAATATCATTTATTTAGAATTAAATTGTACATGTTTAACCTTAGCTTTTACATTAACTTATATTCTTATTAATTTATAAACTATTTTTTATTGTAAATCGAGAGTATAGGAGCTAAGGGACGGACAAAGTAAAATCTCAAGGGGTATTGGTGTTGGGAAAAAAGTCAAGTGTTGTTCAGGACTGTGACGTCAGAAATTAGCTAAATTTTTAATAGGAATGAGATGAGATGGGGTTCAAAAGAAGTATATCTCAATTGCAAAATTATAGCAGAATTTATTTTAAAATGACACGATTTAACAGAATTTCGATGAATTCTGCAATAATTTACCAGAATATTGCAAAATTTTCTGTAAGAATTAAACAACGGCGCGGTTTTCTCAAAAACAGGGGGAAAGTTACCTTACTTGCGGGGCCTCGACCGAAATCATAGGGGGTATTCTTGGCTGTCACCAGATAATTTTAAAATCATTAAAGATAAGTATAAAAAATAAGTTCAGTTACTATATGATTAGGGACTCCAAATTCGGCTGCCGGAGCATAGGTTGAAGTTGTGCAAACTGCACAAAATTTCTTATAGTGTTTTTGAATAATAAGAATATCAATTTTAGTGAAATATATGATTAGGTCAAATACATGTTTCAGTGAAATACATGATTCGGTCAAATACATGTTTCGGTGAAATACATTTTTCGATAAAATACATGTTTCGGTGAAATACATGTTTCGGTTAAATACATTTTTCGATAAAATACATGATTAGGTCAAATACATGTTTCGGTGAAATACATTTTTCGATAAAATACATGTTTCGGTGAAATACTTTTTTTGATAAAATAGATGTGTTGGTCAAATACATGTTTCGGTGAAATACTTGTTTCGGTCAAATATTTATTCGATTAAATACACGTGTTGGTCAAGTACACGTTTCCGTAAAATTCTTGTTTCGGTCAAATACTTTTATCGGTGACATGTATTTGACCGAAACAAGTAGTAACGGAAACATGTATTTGACACCACATGTATTTCATCGAATAAAGTATTTGACCGAAACTTCTATTTCACCGAAGCATGTATTTGACCAACACATGTATTTGACCGAATCATGTATTTCACTGAAACAAGTACTTGACCAACACATGTATTTTATCAAAAAAAGTATTTGACCGAAACATGTATTTGATCAAAATATGTATTCACCCAAAAAAGTATTTGACCGAAACATATATTTCACTAAAATTGATGTTCTTAGTATTCAAAAACACTACAAGAAATTTTGTGCCGTTTGCACAAACTTCAACCTATGCTCCAGCAGCTGAATCTTGAGCCCCTAGTCATTATAAATAGAAATTATTGTACTTGTAAAGAAGAAAAAAGAAATTGTAAAGTTTACTCTCACGCATTTCCTATTCACCAGGCTTCTGCACACCGCTGATATATTATTATTTCTGGATTCTTATTTAAATATAAGTATAAAACATTAGAATATTATGATCTTTTAATATCTTAAGTGAAAAGTCAATTATAATAGTAATATTTCTCTTGAACAAAAAAATAAATGAATTAAATTTATAATGTACTCAAGGTCAAATTCAATTATTCATTTTATTGTTTACAAATAGATATTAAATTATACATAAGATACTAAAAGTTCAGAATTTCTAATGTTTTGTACTTATATTTAAATAAGAATTCGGTAAAATATGATTTTAGTTGACTTGATTTTTACTCGTCATAATTTCTATTTAAGGGATAGTTTACTAAGATAATATGAATTGGCCCAATTCATTATTCTTGATCATATGTAGTTGATGTAAGGTTTGATGCTAATTAATAATTAGTAATTATAGATATGAAATCTAAAATTCAATACAAGTAGTTTTCGTAATATTTGAGTGTAAAGTTTGAAAATTTTAAAGTTTTGAAGAAATACAAATTTTAAACTTAAATATCCCGAAAACAAGTAATCATTACAGTAAAAAGTGAAGCATTTGAGTAAAACTTCGTGTATTTATAAAAACAAATACAACGTACATTTAAAATAAAAGTTTAATACTACAGTTATCTAGTATTTCTCCAAATATTGAATTTTACTAATTAACGTGATGCTTATTTGATGCCATCATTTTTATCAAGTTTAAATTTTTTCGCTTATTGACTTATATCAAGCACTGTACTGTTGGAACTGATTGAATAACAGTCAGCTTTAAGATACAGTTAAGGTAAAACTGCTTTGAGAGTTCTGTCTGTAAGTATGCTTAAGTAAGTCTGTAAGTATGCTTAAGTAAGTCTGTAAGCATTACTTAGTCTATACGTTATAAATTAGGGAGTGAAGTACAGTCTATAAAAGTAAACCATTCTTGAACATTATTATAAAGATTTTGCTAATCTGCTTATCAATTCGCGAAATGTTTATCAATTTTTGAATCAATTAATCGGTTGATAACAGATTAAAAAAAACTTACTCTTTATAACTAAGTTTAAACTTATTTACATTCAAAACAAAAAATGAATATATTTTATAAAATATAATTGATTTTGAAATTTTATTTATTCATATATTGCGAACCAATTGATATAATATACTGTAATTACTTCCATATTCTAATTAAATTACTATATTATATCAATTTGTTTGAGTAAGTTTTTTTTAATCTGTTATCAACCGATTAATTGATTATAAATTGATAAACATTTCGCGAATTGATAAGCAGATTAGTAAAATCTTTATATTAATGTTCAAGAACGGTTTACTTTTATAGACTGTACAACTATTCCCTGTACGGCAATTCCCCTTACGAAATTTTCTTAAACGACAATTTCCCATAGGACAATTTCTTGTACGACAATTTCCCATACTACAATTTCTTGTACAACAATTTATGGATCGACAATTCTTCGTAAGATAATTTCTTATGCGACAATTCCCCGTACGGCAAGTCCCCCTACGAATATTTATTGTACGACATTTTTACATACGACAATTACTCGTACGACAATTTCTTGTATGATAATTTTTCGTACGACAGTTTATTGTAACACAATTCCTCGTACGACAATTCCCCGTACAAAAATTTTTTACGGAAATTCTCAGTAAGACAATTTTTTGTTCGACAATTTTCCTTACGGCAATTTCTTATACAACAATTTTACAACGACCATTTATTGTACGACAATTCCAAGTACGACATTTCTTGTACGACAATTCCCGTAAGACAATTTATTGTACGGCAATTACCCGTAAGACAATTTATTGTACGATAATTTCTTCTACGACAATTCCCCGTAACAAAATTTCTTGTACAACAATTCCCCGTACAATTTCTTGTATGACAATTCTCCGTACGATAATTTCTTGTACGACAATTCCCGGTACTACAATTTCTTGTAAGATAATTTCTTTTAGGACAATTTCTTATAGGACAATTTCCATTCGACAATTTATTGTACGATCCTTCCCCTTACGAAAATTTTTTGTACAACAATTCCCAGTACGGCAATTCACCGTATCGCAATACTTCTTACTAAACTTTCATATACGACAATTCCCCGTACGATTATTTCTTGTACAACAATTCCCATTACACATTACTGCAATTCCCGGTGCGATAATTTCTTGTACGACAATTTCCCAAACGGCAATTTCTTATACGCCAATTCCTAGTACGACAATTTCTTTTACGACTATTCCCCTTAGGAAAGTTTCTTGTACAACAATTCCAAGTACAGCAATTCCCGGTACGACATTTTGTTGTACAATAATTCTGCGTACGAACATTTCTTATAGGACAATTGCCTGTCCCACAATTTCTTGTACAACAATTCCCAGTACGGCAATTAACGGAACGACTTTTTTGTACAATAACTCCCTGGACAAAATTTCTTGTACGGCAATTCCCGGCATGACAATTTCTAGTATGACAATTTCCCAAACGACAATTTATTGTACGACAATTCCCGAAACGACAGTTTCTTATACGACAATTCTTAGTACTACAATTTCATGTACAAAAAATTGTACGTAAATTTCCGGTATGACAATTTCTAGTTTGACAATTTCCCAAACGACAATTCCCGAAACGACAGTTTCTTATACGACAATTCCTCGTACGACAATCCTTCTTACGTCAATATCTTGTACGACAATTCCCCGTACAATTTCTTGTTGACAATTCCTCGTACGATAATTTCTTGTACAACAATTTCTAGTACGACAATTTCTTGTACGACAATTACTAGTACGATAATTTCTTGTACGATAATTTCCAGTACGACAATTTCTATTACGATATGTCTCTTACGACAATTTCTAGTACGACAATTCCCCGAACGATAATTTTTTGTACGACTATTCCCCGTGCGACAATTTCTAGTACGACAATTCCCCGAACGATAATTTCTTGTACTACAATTCCCAGTACGACATTTATTTGTATGATAATTCTTCGTACGTTAATTTCATGTACAATAATTCCCCGTACGAACATTTCTTATATGACAATTCCCCGTACCACAATTCCTTGTAAGACAATTCCACGTACGATAATTTCTTGTACAACAATTTCCCAAACGACAATTCGTTCTACGACAATTTCCAATACGACGATTACTTATACGTCAATTCCTCGTACGCTAATTCCCGGCACGACATTTTTTTTGTGATAATTCTTCGTATGTTAATTTCTTGTACAATAATTCCCCGTATGAACATTTCTTATAGGACAATTCCCCGTAACACAATTTCATGTATGACAATTCCACGTACGATAATTTCTTGTACAACAATTCCAATTGCGGCAATTCTCGGTACGACAATTTCTTATAAATCAATTCCTCGTACGACAATTTCTTGTACGTCAATTCCTCCTACGACAATTCCCTGTACGGCAATTCCCTATACGACAATTTCTTGTACGACTATTGCCCGTAAGACAATTTCTTGTACAACAATTCCAATTGCGGCAATTCCCGGTACGACAATTTCTTGTACAATAATTTCCCAAACGAAAATTCGTTGTACGACAATTTCCCATACGACAATGTCTTATAAATCAATTCCTCGTACGACAATTTCTTGTACGTCAATTCCTCCTACGACAATTTATTGTACAACAATTCCCAGTACGTCAATTCACGATACGACAATTTCTAGTACGACTATTTACCAAACGACAATTTCTTGCATGACACTTCCCCGTACGGCAATCTTTCTTACGGCAATGTCTTCTACGACAATTCCCTGTATGATAATTTCTTGTACAACAATTCCCATTACGGCAATCTCGGTACGACATTTTTTTGTATGATAATTCTTGGTACGTTAATTTCTTCTACAACAATTCCCATTACGGCAATTCCCGATACGACATTCTTTTATATGATAATTCTTCGTACGTTAATTTTTTGTACAACAATTTCCATTGCGGCAATTCCCGGTACGACATTTTATTGTATGATAATTCTTCGTACGTTAATTTCTTGTACAACAATTTCCAAAACGACTATTCGTTGTACGACATTTTTTTGTATGATAATTCTTCGTACGTTAATTTCTTGTACAACAATTCCCATTACGGCAATTCCCGGT
>JAQFXN010001125.1:0-16529 GCA_034693365.1 Liacarus xylariae
TATAATCTTTTCCATACTTTTAAGTGCTTTCCGTTTCTTTGGGAAAAATTGATCTTTTATTTTAAAAGATTAAAAAAACAAAAACAAAATAAGAAAATAAACTCATTTTATATGAATATTATAGCGGAAAATGAAAAAGTTGCACGTTTATTTATAATAATAAAATTCTCTATATTGATTAATTTGAAACAAAGCTCAGTTTTAAAAGCAAACTTCCTTGTAAATTAACATGCAAAATCTATAAACAATGAAGCTCTTATCTTAACTACTAATGAGCAAGGCTAAATTTTAAAATTAGGTTAAATAAGCATGCATAAATTGTTTATTTTAACTGTTAAAATAAAGAAGCCTGGATTGATTGTGGAAAATTCATCTAATTTAAGATTGTTGAATTTGTTTTTATTATTTCCTTTAACTGTAGTTTTTATTTATTTATTAAATTTAACCCAAATGTGTATAAGTAATTGTGTGCAGATGTGTGTGTGTGTGTGGAGAAGGAAGGAAAGGGATAGAAGAGAGAGGAGAGACATATGAGAGATAGTTATAATGAAGTTTATTATATTTTTGAAGTTGAAGGAAGAGTTCGGAGAAAATTAAGTTTAAATCTTTATGAATACTAATAAAAAATAAGTTGAGTTGAGTTTTATTTTTTAATATAAAAGATAATATTTTTTATTCTTCTTCTTCTTCTACTACTTCTGAGATATATTCTGTGTTGTGTAAGAGGAAAGAGAGGTTTTTCTGACAATGCATTTAAATAAATGACAGAGAGATGTGACACCAAAAAAAATATTTTAATTTTTTTTCTGTGATTTTCTTCTATTATTAAATATGAAAAGTAAATCACAAACGAGAGAAAAAGAGTAGATTTTAATATGACTTTTGATTTTTAAAATACTGAAAAATTGTCTAGACTTTGGATTAGACACCTAGGAGTTTGTGTGATGCGAGTGGGAAACAAAATCAGCTATACTTATCTGGAAATTGAATTTCATATATATATATTTAGGATTTAGAAAAATCATATGAAAGCTTAAAAAACTTTTTGTTGTCATTTTGTATGGAAACTAAATTTTTGTTTTTTGTTATCTATTTTTTACTTTTATTTTGTTATAATTGATTGAAAACTTAATTAATAGTTTAGTTTAGTTTAGTTTTTATCTATTGTTTTATAGGAAAAAAAATTTATTTACGAAAGTTTTTTGTCTTGTTTTTTGTTTTTAATATATTTTTTTTTGTGTTCTGAAGAATAAAGTTTTTCTTCAGTCTCTCTGTTTTCAGTAATGTTTTTGAATGATAGGCAGAAGTGATATGGGTTTTGAGTGCACTGAACACACAGTTTTGTTCTACAGATAATATATATATAAGTATTATATATAAAAATACTGATCCAATCATTTGGTTTATCCGAACGAATGACTTCTCAATCGTGTTATACGAGTGAAGAGAAGAGAAGAGAGAGATAGAGAAAAATATTATAAATAATATAAAAAAATACTACTCTTTCTGAAAGAGTCGGGAGTATTAGTCCGTTTGGTATACAAAAAGCATTGCTTATTCACTAGACGTACAGTCGAATAGTGTGATCAGAGAGAGAGAGAGAGAGAGAGAGAGAAAAGGATAGGGGAGTGATAGGAGTTGAATGGAGGAGAGGGACGCCGGAGAGATATGGGAACTGTTGAAGACGTGATTATGCTTTCAATAGTGTCTCTCTTCATATGAAGTGCAGAATAATAATCGCAACCAAAGAGATGATGAAAAATAATAATACATTTTGAGACACAAAACAAAATTTATAAAATTTTCATCTCTTCTTCTTTTACTTTACTCTTCTCTCTCTCTCTTATACTCTTTGCTCACCGAAGAACACATACATCACTGTACTGGTCCTGTACTGTACTGTATGTGCGCATTCTTATGATAGATTAGTTGTAGTGTTTTTTATTCTGATATTATTTTATATTTTGTTTGTGTCTCTCCTTTTTGAGAGAGAAATACTATTCAGTCTCTCTTCAGAAGAAGATATTATATATCCTTTAAAACCATTAAATGTATAGCAAAACAAAAAGAAGACAAACAGAAATTCCTTAAGAATTATCGGAATTTTTTTTTTTTTTGCTGCTTTGAGTTTATTCTTGTTTTTAAAACTCAAGTTTTGTAACTTTTTTGGGGCTTTAGTTTTGTGAAACAATGAAAACTTAATTTTCTTTTAAAGTTTTTATTGTATTATGAAATATATTAGCTTTGATATGCGCTTAAGGTATATACAGTTGGAGACAAAAGCTATGGGAAGCAATTTATTGGACCTTGATCTTAAACTAAATGAAACTATTTTGTTTGTTGTTTCTTATGAAATGTAGAAAAATTTACAGAAAATTTTGTACTAAATTGATTTTTTTTTATATTGGCCCTGGTAAGAATGGACAGGTGTGTTTTATAAAAACAAAAACCAGTTGATATTAGTGATTCTAACTTCGTGATAATAATCTTTGTCAAAATAAAGAAGTTAGTTAAATTCGTTTGATACTTTGTCAATGGCGATTTTTTTGAATTTCTCAAAATTTATGTAATTATCGTAGTTTTAATAAAATTTTAATTAACAGTTTCCTGTAAATTTTTCTACATTTCATACAAAAACTAAACAAATAATTTCATTTAGTTTAAAAGCTATGTCCAATAAATAGCTTCCCTAGCTTTTGCCTCTAACTGTATGTATGGCCACCACTGCCGGCACTGGTATTTTGTGTGTCGGCATTGAATGATTTTAATATATGTATATTTGGGCCAAAAAAAATATTATACCTCTTTCCCAATGATTGATAAATAATTTTCTTATTTTTTTAGAAATATATCATTGATTACAATGAGATTTAAGATTATGTAATATTTTAGAGGCTTTAAGACAAAGACATTCAGAATACAAAACATATTATTATTTCTAAAAGAAAATAATATATTATTTTCGCAAAAAATAAAATCAAATCAAAAAAGACAATTTGAAAAATTAATTTCTCCAGTTAGAATTTTTGAATATTCATAAAAAAATAGCATTAACAATTTTACATATTTAAAGGACAAAGACTTCATTACTACTGTATATAAATCATATTAAGCTTTCTAATCAAAAGCTAAATGCGATAATTAATTTCTATTCAACGCCAATAGAAAATAATATTATCATAAATTAAAATCTGAATTTATATTTGCAAAGAATATATGAATAAAATCATTGTTAGTTTTTTTTAAAAAAAATTTTGAATTAAAAATCTCTTCTTTGAATTTCAAGGAGAAAAAGAGCAAAAATATAAATAAAAGTAAAATGCACAAACCTTTAGTTAATAATGTGATTATAATCCAATTGTAAATGAGCAATATTAGTGATTTATGCATGTTGATTTATAATTGCTGATGGGTTTAGTAGAGTGATGTGTGTATATGGGGATGAAATAGAAAAAACAAGCACGCTAAAATATTTATATTTAATATCCAGAATATTTTTTTAAATATCCGCTCCTCCTTGTCCCTCGGAATAATAACAAAACAATTACACAGAATATTCTATAGTAGTCCTCAGTCCCATCGGATCACATGAGTAGCAGAATATTCTGTTTATTTTGTCTTAATATGTCTTAAAATCGTCGTAAAAATCAATTTAATTCAATCCTAAATTAGATTTTGTTTTTTTCAATTTTCACCAAAAGTCACAGTAGTTTTTGTGTTTAATTTTTGGAGTTCACTTTGGGCACAACAGCCACTACTCTATCGAACACACAGTATAGACGGCACATAAACTTTTCTGGTATTATACTATCTCTCCGTATATAAGCTGAAGGAAGTAGTGTAGCGTACAGTTGACTCAACGCAGGCATAACACTGAATGAGTGCTATAGAGAATGAGCACCACTACTGGGCCCCCAATCTATAAACCGGTGCTCTCTCTCTCTGTGTCTTTCTCCATTGGGTTATGTGCTTTCTGATGGCA
Source organism: Liacarus xylariae (assembly GCA_034693365.1). NCBI lineage: Eukaryota > Metazoa > Arthropoda > Arachnida > Sarcoptiformes > Liacaridae > Liacarus > Liacarus xylariae. The sequence goes on from JAQFXN010001125.1 coordinate 3,983, forward strand.
ATACAACTTTTTCACCGCCACTTATACTCTGTGCGCAATCTATGGGCTAAAGTGGGAAAAGGATTTGTGAGCTTATGTTGGATTTTAAATCAAATGCAAGAATTGCTATGGAATTGCCGTTTATTTATAGTTAACATTATATATGATTGAAGGGATAGTGAAGTACATGAGTGAGTGTTGGATCATCTCTTTAGATATGATATACTGCAAGGGCTTGTTAGGGGTATTGAGGGGTAGTTTTAGTTTTTTTATATAATTTCATAGAATATTCTGTTGTTTAAAAATTTTTTATTATAATTATTAAATGGTTTTCAGTGTTTAAAAGTTTTTTTTGTTTTGTTTTATTTTTAATTTATTGTTTTGTATTTTTTGAAGTTTTATTTATAGTTTTAGATAATTCTCATTGCTTTCAGTCAATAGTGATTTGGTTTCTGTGTTTTGTTCAGAAATTTTTCTATTAATTGTTTAGAAAATAATAATACTGTATATATTATAGATTATGTCTAACAATTGCATTGAGACTTCATATCATTCTGTAGTTAGCATTCAATACAGTGGAGAGAATACATACTGTGCTCTAGATTTTAGTGTCTTGTATTGCAAAATATATGAGAAGAAAAAAAATAATTCTTTGGCCAAAAACCTCAAACACACACACAGAAAAAATCTAATAACTAGTAATATATAAACATATTATATATGTTAACCGAAAAAGAAATAAATATTTAGTTAATTAACTCAAAAACTGAAGAAAAAATTTTTTTCTTCAAAATATATTGAAAAAACATAAATATTTTTTTTCCTCCAAAGAAAACCTTTTAAAAGCCTAAAAATTTTTATAAATATAGAAAATCAAAATCAATTATAACTACAAAATAGAGAAGTTTTTTTGAATTTATTTGAAAATTCTTAAGCATTTGTGATGTAGTGATGAAGAGTAGGCATAGACTGTCGCCCCTAAAGGCAAATCGAATTCTATTGATGGCTGAAAGAGACAGAGCGAGTGAGAGAGAGAGAGAGAGAGGGGGGGGAAGGGAGGAGGAGGAGAGAGAGGAGAAAATTTATACCACATTTCAATTAGTTTTGGTGGACACACGAGAAAAGTTCATGTATTAAGAAAAAAACATGTTGTGCTTAATAGTGAGATGTGCAAGCTCAACCATGTTTGGTGTGGCTGAATATTTTTTCCTAGCCTTTTATAGGTAAAGTAACAAAGTTGCTATTACAGTTTATTATGATTGAGATACTAGGCTAAAAATGAGGTGCCAGTGCGAAAATCTGTTTATTTCGATTGTACTTCATTAATTAATTATTTTCCTATGTAAATTTTATAGAGACATTTCAATTTTACAAAACAAATTTTTCCTGTGAATAATTTTTATGTTTAATTATTTATCTAATGAATATTTGTTTTGTTTTGTAATATAGATAATTTTTATTACTTGATAAATTTTCTAGTATACCCTGCGCATTTCAGTTATTAAAAATACCCTTAGCTATAGAAGGGCTACTTTTTTTTTAAAGAAGTATGTTTTTATTTTTTTTTTACTCATTATAATTATAATAAGAGAACATTAATTAGAAAAATACAGTGTTTAGGAGTGAATATATTTTCATTTCACGATTGCATTTAAATAACAGCTTTATATATAAATTATTTAATATTTTAACTATCGATAAGAACTACCGGTTTATTTAAGAGAAACAAAAATTTTGGATTTATAATTATTGAAATATTACACTTGTATTATGTGTTTTAGTATTTAAGTTATTTATATTTTTCTGCATTTATTAAAACTTTGTGTTTGTATTGAAACAAATAAAATCTTTGAATTTCTCCTTAATTTTCTAATCGATTATTGAGAGAAAAAATTAGTCTCATTTTTATTAATGTCAGAGATAGTGATAAGAAGGTGGAGAAGGAGGGGTTAGTTTACCCTAAATATTTATCTTGGCATAATTTTTCAAACCAGACGATTAGTTTTAATATATATTTTTCAAAATTAGCATGTTTATATTTAACGTTCTGTACATTTATTATTATTGTGCTAGCTTCACTATAATATTGCCCTTGGCCTTATTGTAATATTAACAATATGTCGATGTCTGGGATGAGTTTCTGTTGGTTACTGTTGTACGTGAATTGATTGATGATTTTCTATTGTCATTATTTTTTATTATAATTACTTTTAAACTGGAGTTTTGCCGACACTTATAGTCGATTGTGTGGTTTTGCAATTCAGCTTAATATAAAACTAACCCACCGGTAGTGACGGTGTTATAACTTATATTTAACTGTGGGTATATTTAAGTATTTAAAATTTGTTGTTTTCAGATTTCTTATATTATAAACAAAAAATATTCTTGTTTTTTAAAATGATTTTCTAATTCATTATTATATATCTTGTGATTCACAAAAAAAACATAAATACAATTAATTAAAATTTTAATTAAATACTCTATGAAAACGACACAAAGTTTTACTTTGAATTCTAACAAAATATAATATTTTGCTATTTTTAAAAATCAGCGAAAGTTAAAATTACCGTTTATGATCTAGTTAGGTTAAAATATTCAAATAATCATGTTAACATTAAGAATTGTATTTACGAATATGTTTGGATTTTTACATACTAGTTAGAAATTGTTTACTATGTTAATTTTTAGCTATTGCCAAGTTGAATGTCTCTAATTTAATTGGCATTTTCAACAAGATATCTAATAGAAGATGAAATTTCTTTCTTTCTTTTTTTTGTTAGAAAAAGAGTTTTAATTAAATCAAAAGAGAAAAAGTCTTTTCGCAAATAAAATATTTATTAAATATTTGATAGAAAAAAAGTGAATAATTTTTTTTTCTTCATTAATGGTATAGGAATTGAGAATTTAAAAGAAGATTAGGAGAAAAAAAAGCACACATTTCAGACACAAATCATAAAAACGGGGAAAAAATATTTTATTCATTATTTCGGAATATAATTAGTGCCGAAGAGAATGAGAAAAGAAAATATCATAAAATGATTATAAATTATAAGGTTTTAAAACGAAATGTTATGAATAAGAGAGAGAGAGAATGAAATGTGATTTTTCTTTATATACTTTGCTTTCACTATAAGTATAAACACAAATGTCTTATAACAGAGCACTTAAATAGTGGTTATCATTCGCATCAATGTCTGTTCCCAATCGTCCACTGCTTTCCACTTTATATCTTGTCTTTCCCTTCAGAGAAAGTTCTTTCTCTCTCTTCTTCTCTGCCAATGGATGTGCCGTTCATTAGTGGACTGGAGAGTAGAGAAGGGAATAAATTGATAGAAAAATAATGAGAAAAAAAACTTTTTTTTCTCTTCACTTCTCTCTTCTCTTACTTTCCCTTTAGTTATAAATTAAATATCAAGTCATCCAATGAGTGCCTAATAGTTATCTATAATAACAAAGTCGTGAAAAATTGTAGTTTTTTTTATGTTTGGGTTTTTGAAAATCAAATATTAATTCAATTTTTTGTTTGTTTGTCTGTTTGTATTCTCTTTATTATTCGTATATTTCTTATACATTATGTTTAACTCTTTTCTTTCTCCACTTTGATTTGTCTTTTGTCTGACTGTTAGCCTATCATTAGATGTATAGATGTTTTACTGTATGAGTAGTTGGAAGAGAATGAGAATAATTGAAAGAATTGTTTTTTTTTTCATAACACTTAAGGAGAAAATCAGAGAAATTTTTATTATATAAAATAAAAACAAACAAAAACTTTTTTCTGTAAATTATATACAAAATTAAATTAATTTTAAATGAATTTCTTTTCTCTCGTTTTTTTTTATTTGTAAACTATTTAATAATTTGTTTTATTATAAAGTTTTTATTTCTAGACTTTTTTTTCTGATGAAACATACTTTTATTATAAGTACAAAAACTACAGTAGAGAAGGAAATTGTAGGAAAAGATAATGTCATAAAAATAGTGTATTTTTCTGTTATAGAATTTTTATTTTTTTTTGGCAAATTATATATATTTTTTTTGGAGAAGAATTGAAGATTTTTTTCGCTTCAAAATTGTTAAGCTTTTTCAATGCATTCAATCGTGAAATTCAGGCCCAAAAAAATCCTATAACCAAATGGTTATTATCATTGCTGGTATTATTATATATCGAATATATAATGTCTGTGAGCACTGGCATACATATCCATCAGCACCCAGTAGTCTCTCTCTACTACTAGTTAGTCGTCGTGTAGTGGTTAAGGGACAGGAATATCGGTTGAGAGCATAGACATTAAAGGCCTTAACACAGAGTAATGGTTACTCTCATAGTAACTATGCATAGTGTTTGAGGAAAGCACTGGTAGTTTTGTAAAGTTGTCTATAGAGTAGTTGAAGTTTCAAAACGACGTTTTTTGAATTAGAACTTGTTTTTGTATATTACAAAACTGCCGGTGCCCTCGCTTATAGTGTGGCTGTGGTAGTAGAGTGAAAGAGCACTTCCAGCACGACTATTGCCTCTGTGACTCCCTGTGCTGTTTGGCACTGAGGATAGGATCTAAAGATCAGATAACGACGCTATGAGTGATCTCTAGTGGCCTATTAGTTTGCGTCCGATACAAAAGTAAAGGGTAGTCTATTCTATCCCCCACTGTATATATTACTGTAGAGATATGACTGATTAAAGGACAGTCACATCTGGCCTGTAGTGGAAGAGTTGAACGGTTTATTTTCTCATAGAAAAAAAGACGAATTTAATTAATATTTAAAAGTTATAGTAATTTATAAATTAGTTATAAAAAAGTAATGGCTTTTTATATTTTTTTAATATTTAAAATATCATAATATAAGATAGGTGATTTACAAAATATATAGTATCAAATAAAACCAATTTTTTAATTAGATTAAATAAAAATTCAGAATCAAAACAAATGTAAAAATTGAATTGCTAATTTTATAATGTAGAAATAAACAATAGGATTTATGAAATTTTTTGTTTGAAATTACCTTGATATATTTAAAAATGTGGTATTTTGTTAATTAGATAGCTTATTTCTGAGATGAATTAATGAGAGCTATGTTTTTTTTTATAGAATGGCGGTTTTATTTGAATGTATCGAAGCGAAAAATAGAATTATCATGCTTATTATATCTAAGAATCATATATACCCGGAGGTTATTTGAATTCTTAAGAGTAGAAATCAGAATGTGATTGAAAGTTAAGTTTTTTTTCGCCGAAACATATACTTTATGTACAAAAACGGAAAAAACAACACAACTGCTGCTCTTTCTTAAAACGCTATCTCTTCTTATTAATAATGCGGCAAATGCTCATGATCATTTAGTGTTAAAAGTTTCGATCAAGTGTTCTTCGCACAAATGACAGCAACCCTAATATTGTGTATAAAACATGTATAGATAAGTGTCTATAAGAAAGAGTGTGTTTTTATTCCTTTTTTCTGTCGGACTTTTTTGTTGAACACATGCCTCTTAAAAGCAAACATCTGCGCACATATGCACACACATTGATGGTCTCAATTGATGATAATTTAGTTTGGTATCGCAAAAACTGTCTGTCCATCCACTACCACCACTTCACTCCCAGTGCACATTTTGAATGCTTTATTAAGACCATGTGCGCCAATAAGAGTAGAAGCAATTAACACAAAAATGCCATTTTCTCTCTCTCTTCCGATATGTCTGTAATTAAAGAATTTTGAAGATCTCTATCTATAATATATGAAATATTTGTTCAACCTTGACAGAAAATTACAATCTGGTCTATTAATGAGCATCATATTCCCTGAATCACTCTTCTATAATATACATATACTCAAGGTAGATTGTTGTCAACTAGAATATCCTTCGTTATGAATTTTGAACTGATTAGAAAATTTTATTTTAAAGCTGCTAAATTGTTATTTTTTTTTTGTTTTGTTAAAATTGTCCTGAATGTGCACGTTTTGATGTTGTTTATTTTAATTTTATGTATTTGCTTTGTGTCCTGATGGCAGATGAGATTTGCAGATACATTATGAAGATTATCTGTTTAAAATTTATTGATAAATTATTGTCTTGATATGTTATGTAATCATAAAATTTATTTAATAGCTTTTAATATTGTCAGCTTTGCTACTCGCTTAACCTAGTTTAGGTTTACGCAACTAAGTTTTGAAATGATTGTATGTAAAATATTTTTAAAAATGAGATGAATAATAACCATAGAATACAATAATTTTTAATTTTTTTATTTAAACATATTAAATTCCTCTAGCACGATTATTGGACATGGCAATTCTATTTTATTTAGCAACATTTCTCATCTCTTCTTTTGCAGAATTTAGTTTAGTTTAGTTAAGTTAGAGATTAAAAATATTAATCATTGGTTTGAAAATTGAAAATACATCAAAAGTTAGCATTTATGCCACTTTCCTGTATATTTAATGTATAAAATAAACATTCTAAAATACTTTTAAGATTGTTTTCATTTCATATTCATTTTTTAAAATGCAATTTTATCAAAATAAACGGTCTTTTTTTTACTAGCAATTAGGCCAAGATTATATTGTTTAGAGGGATTAGTTTTATTTCTACCAAATTATCATTGCTTCAATATGATTCAGATTAGTTTAAGATTCAAATTTAGACAAGATTGTGATCTGTATGTTTTTTTTAATCGATCACATCAAATAAGAAATGTTGCTTTCTATTGATTTTATTTTGCTCTAGTATGTTTATTTAATTAATTAAATATTTTCCTTGTGTTACAGTCTAATTAGAAATTATAATAAATTATAGTAATTAAAATTTGTCCCTAATTACAGTTTTTAAAAAAAGAAAATAATCAAATTAATAAACTTTTTTTTGTATAAATGCACAGAAACTTTATTTCATTGATTTGTTCGTTTAGTTATGTGTATAATATTTAAATAGCATATTGCAATAAGACTTTTTCACTAGAATGAACTTCTTATCTGATTTAGTGCTAGAATTTGAAAAACAAACGACAAATTCTTCAGTGGATTGAGTGGAAAGTGAATTATGAAATACATTAAAACTATATAATAGGATAATAAAAGAGTACTTAAGAGAAGGAAAGAGAAAATAAAAAAGATTCTCTCTCTCTCTCTCTCCCTCTCTCTCTCTCTCTCGCTTTTGTCTCTGTCTTTCGTAAGAAATTATAAGAATTTATTGCATAAAAACTAAGAAATATTTTTCTTTTTCTTTTGTGAATATTTAAGTAATTTATTTAATAAAATGTGTTTTTCATATACTCTGTTGTATTGATTGAATAGTTTTTTTTTCTTACTTAGGATTTTAAAACTTGTTCTTAAATTAGTTCAGAGGATTAGAAATATATAATAAGTTTCGATTTAATAGTAGTTACAACAGGGGTTAACCACATGTTTAAACATGTACTATTGGTTATCAGACAAGTGAGTGCGAGAATGTAAAGTTTTCTTTCTATTAAAGCATTAAAGAGAGAAGAAACTGTATTAAATCAGTGATATTTAGTAATCGATAAGAAATATAATTTTAAATACTATTTGTGAGTTAGATTTCAATAAAAGCTTTATATTTTTAATAAACTTTTATGCATTTTATTTGAAATTATTTTTATCTAACCATTAGGGGCTGTCTGAGGTCCACGGAGTTGAATGATTTAACTCATATAGTTTGATAGCATATTAAATAAAAATAATAACCTATGAATATTTTTTGCAATTACGAAGGTTTAGGGGAATTATGAGGGTTTGAAAATACAAAATTTCGACAAATTAGCGCACAGTATTGCTCAACCTGTTATCCGATTCACCCAATATATACATCGTTGGAAAGCTTACATCAAGACACAGTCCTGACCATTACCGTCGGGATCAGGTCGGATCTGGCCATTTACCGAAGAAGAAATACTTTAGCATTATTTGATTCTACATCGCATAAGCTTTCCAACGATGTATATATTGTCTCATTCGGATAACTGGGTCAGCTCTACGGTGAGCTAATGTTCAATAATTTTGTATTTTCAAACCCTCATAATTCCCCTAAACCTTCGTAATTGCAAAAAATATTCACAGGTTATTATTTTCATTCAATATTCTATCAAACCATATGAGTTAAATCATTCAGCTCCGTGGACCTCAGACAGTCGCTCATGGTAAGTACTAAGTTTTATCAATTCATTTATTAGTAATAAGTGTTCTCATCTATTAGTCTTGTAAGAAATGAATTAATAAAACTTTGATAAAAATAATTTCAAATAACTTAAATAAGTTTATTTAAAATATTAAGCTTTTATTAAAATCTAACTCACAAATAGTCTTTAAAAAAATTAATTTTATATTTCTTATCGATTACTAAATATCACTGAATTAATACAGTTTCTTCTCTCTTTAATGCTTTAATAGAAAGAATACTTTACATTCTCGAACTCACTTGTCTGATAACCAATACTATATATATGGACTAATATTTCAATATCAAAAATGCTTGAAAATAAATAAAATCTTGTACCTCGTGTGTTTTTTCGCTTTAAATTGCAGTATAATTGAACTATAATTTCATATAAGTTAATGAAATATGTAAATTAATTTATATATTTTACTAATAGTCAACTTTAAAGGTGTTCATATGTTTAGAAATTCATTGACATATTTCATTAACTTATATGAAATTATTGTTCAATTAGACTGCAAGTTAAAGATGAAGCAAAACCACGAAATGTACGATTTTATTTATTTTAAAGCGTTTTTTATTTTGAAATATTAGTCCATATATTATGGTTGTAAATTACCCTAACTCACCTTAGTTAAACTAAATGGATAAACCATACAACAATATGCAAAAGTTATGAACCCATCTATTGTTTGGAGTCTAGATAAGAAAATGGGATTTAAAATGATAACATACGCCATTTGAATGGTCCGCTCCCTTGGTCATGAACATTTGAATATCCTGTATATAAAAAACAGTGATAATATATAGCTTTAAAAATTGACGATAGTTATCAAGGATTTTGTTGCTGATAAAAATGCAGATTTGGTTTTTGATTTTTATAACGATACAATGAATTGATTATTGAAAGAAAATTTTTACCAGTTGACAAGCTAGTTATTTAGTTATTAGGCTCATATAGCCCTGATCAGAAGGTATCACTGCTTATTTTTTTACTAAATTTGGAAAATTTTGTAAAATGATTAATCCTTCTTAAATTTGCTTAAATAAAATTCTACAACAAATATTTTACTTATCTTAGCATGGTAGTTCTTAAGTTGTACGAAAAAGTATTGAATATTAAAGGGGTAGAGTTCGAAAATTTTCCTAGAACATATACAGGTAATATCTTTAACTTTATAATGTTTAACAAAGCATTAAGAGGTACTTGTTAGATTAACGCAATAAAAAACTAAGAAAATAACAGTATTACAATTCAAACCCCTTTTTCTAGTCCATCCATTAGTTATCCCTAGTTTCAATTTTAGTGTTCATTATCTTTTCCTTAAAGGTCAAATTTGCGCACACCATATGTATTCAATCATTAATTCAACCCATCTCTAGAACACCGATTACATTACACATGTATATACTCTTCATATGTTTGTAAACTATATTAGAAATGTTGAAAAATATTTTTCTCCTGAATTACATTCCAAGAGAACAATAGATTACAGATTATTGTGAAGAATTAAATTGATTATATATTTCTGCCATAAAATTCTCTACAATTTAAAAATATCCTTTTATTCATTTCAAAAATTATATAATTAATTAAAATTATTTTTACAGTAAAACTTTTCAAACAAATATTTTTGTTCATTTGATTTGATTGATTGCATCTTTTAAAAAATATTTTTAAACAAAACTGTAATATTTCTATTATAGTAGCTATAATTATATAGCATTGTTTTATTTTTAGGAAAAAAGATGTATTACCATTACATCCATTACATGATTGTCCCGTTTCGTATTTAATTGTTTGTTCGTACAGATCCTGTTAGTAATGGCCAATTTTTTTGTATGTGTGGATATTAGCGGCATATTTTGATTTTTCATCTTCCAGGATTGTTTTAAAAGTATTAAAAATTTTGCATTTACCTATGTTAAATTCAACAGAATTCGAACAAACTAGACTAATAGTGGTCATCACACTGGTTAAATTGATCCGGTCCGTTTCGGCCGCTTTTATGATCATTGTTTTACAATTTAGCTATTAATATAGGAAAATCATTTTAGTGAAATCATAATGATTATTAGTAAGTGAATTTCATCGTTGAACATTTATTTCTATTAATAAAGAGGGGACATTCAACAGAATTCAAACTAAACTAATAATGGCTATTGGAATAAAATTAATCTAGCCTAGCACGTTTTAACCGATATTTTAGACCATTGTTGCGCATTTTTACTATTAATAAAGGAATTTCTTTTTCGTGAATTTATGATGTTTATTAGTGACTGAATTTTATTGTCGCACATTTTCCGCTATTAACAAAGAGTGCGGACACATATACATATATATGGACATCTCGAATCTACAAGCACGAATTTAATCAATTTGTAAATACGCAACATATCTTAAATTACATGATAATTTATATAATTAAATTATCAGCATTCTGTATTATTGAATATTGATTTAAAGTATTTACTATAAACTAGTCAGAAAGAAAAAGTAAACTAGCATGCACGTTAACAAACAATCAAGGCTATCATTATTAATAATTTAGGCTAAATATAATGTTTTTATTTATTAAAATTTAAAACTTGAACAAAACAAAAATATTATTTCGATCTACTTTTTTTCTATCCTTAGATTTCAAAATAAATTGTTGTTTAATATATATATTAATATTAAAAATAATAATGCCTTCAATAGAAATCACGATTGAGTAAAAACATATCGCAAAATATAGAAATGAAACAATTAATTGATAGCTATGAATGACTTCTGTATTTAGTATTGCTTAACAATTGAAGTAATAAATATAAAACAGATTAGTTAGTGCAGTGATGTCCAAGTGCTCAACTTTAGCAGGATATAATGCTTTGAAAAGTAGCATACAGTAATAATAACAAATAAACGAAATAGGGCAGGGGTGGCCGAAGGAGGGTATAGTTAAACACTCCCTTGAGTTTAATTTTGCAAAATACTGTGTGTAGGAGCAAAAAGTCGCATTTCACCTTGGATGTGCATTTTTCATATTTTGAAAAATTTATACTAACCCTTCCTTGATTTTTTAAGAATGATTTTTGAAATACCCACCCTCTATACTCCTTTGACTCGGCCGACCTTGGCTACTCTTGTAATTGGGTAAAATTATGAATGCTCAATCTGTCAGTTGGACATCTGTGTAAAAATATAAGAAATTAATACAAATTTTTAACCCTAAATCTTAAACAGCAAGAAATTAATTATAAGAAATAAGAAAAGAAATTGATTTTTTGAAATTAATCATAGTTTCAATGACAGATCAATAGCTTAAATGAATAGTAAAATTTCATAATAAACAATAAATATTTTTTTTCTATTATTCAGTGAAATAATTGAATAAACATGAAATTGAAATTCAATTGTTTTAAAATTAAGAATTGTTTAAATATATTACAAAATATATTTATTAATCGATGACCAAGGCCCTGATTGAGAGGGATAGGCAAATTATTAATAGAAATACATTTTGTTTGTATTATTTCAACTATGCTAAAATTCATTTTCACAAGCTAGCTTCTTAATTGTATAAAAGCCTAATTTGTTCCTTATTTTCGTATATAAAACTTACCAAGACTAGAATGTTAAATTTTTTTTTGCAAATAATTTAAAAATTAATTATATATATTATAACTTCTTAAGAAGGTTTCAATTTTGGACCGAAAGTATTTGTGCCAAACGTTAGATAAATTTTAATTATTTTTTTTCATAAACTATCTGTAAGTATAAAGAGTTTAAATAATCAATTTAAATATTAATCTGAATTTATAGCTTATATAGCAATTTTTCTAAAAGATCAGACTAATTTTGTGTTTATAAAGTTTTCTTTAAATGTTGGTTTGTATTTAACTATATTGTATGTGACATCTGGTTGGATAAAATGTAATGTTTAAAGGCGTGGACTGCGTATTAAGCGTAGAGAACGAATGTTTAACAAATCCATATCACTTTTGTTCTAGCTAGACTAATTTAGTGAATTTGTCTAACTAATCTAATTAAATGCCCATGATTACCAAAAAATATTTACAGTCTAGATAGTTTAGTAAATGTTGAGTAAGAATAGAAATTTCTTGCTATATATTACACTAGAGGAGAACAACTAAGGTACTCTAATTTGATTTTATTTTGAGACATATCTAGGCACAGTTACTATTATATCAATAAAATATTTTTTATTAATCTCATAAATATTAATAGTATAAAGTTGAATAATGAGTGTAGTTCTCACAATGGAAGTATGGCAACCTTAGGATTAAAAAATTGGTTTTTTTCAATTCTAAAATTTAATTTGGCCCAAAAGAAAATGTTATGCAAAATTCTAGGGTGTGCAAAAATTTCTAACAACCTTTAGGAGGGGTTCAAAAT
>JAQFXN010001126.1:0-16519 GCA_034693365.1 Liacarus xylariae
AAAGCTTTGGCTAATTTTTAACATCAATAAAATCATTACTATTTCACATAAGAGTTGAATTTTATTATTTTAATAATTTGCTCTAATCTCAGAATTTCGAAAATTAATTACTCAAAAACGATGAAATAGGAATGTGGTTCCGAATGGAATGTGTTTTTAAAACGATAATCGATAAAATTGTATTTAATTAATCGCTGAAATAGTAAACCGTTATAAAGTTGGTCAGTGCGGTCATAGATGCCAGAAGATACGCATTCCTTGTACATTATTTATCATGAGAAATATTTTAAGAAAATTCTTTACTCAAATATTCGATTAAAATGACATTTGGAGACCAGGAATAATTTAAATGGAATAAAAATAGACAAATGTGCGAAATTGTGATAATTTACTATTTATTTGAATGCTTTTAAATTAAAAAATTAATAAATAAAATAAATGATTGATTATCTAAAAACATAATAAATAATGAAATATAATTAAAATTAAATAAAAAATAATAACAGAATCTCTCAATTAATTGTAAATTTGAGGAACAATTCATTAAACTTTAAAAACAATTTTTGTCTAACTTTTGTAAAATATCTTAAAAAATGCTAAAAACTTCTAAGAGTTAAGACTTATCTCTCGAAACCATTAAAGATATGGTATTTCCAGTCGAATGAAAAATATGATTTGCCTTATCTTTGGTCACATTTTGCAGATCAATGCCATCGATTTGAAGGATTTTATCGCCAACTTTGAGGGCAGTGCTCGCAGAACCGGCCGGTTCTACACTCGAAACATAAATTCCCTAAACATTTGAAACGGATTTCAAAAAACGAATAGAAAAATATTTAATAAGAATTATAAAAATTGTTCATTTTTAACAATGGGTAAGGACTATGGCTTATGAGTCAAAATATCACGACTCCGAAAAGAGCATAAATTGCTGTTGTGGACGGGGACTCCCCTGAGGGGAGGATATTTAGCTATCATTTTGGATGAGAGAGTCAAAACTCATTAGATTTTACAATAGTTAGAGCTTTTATCGAAAATGTTAGGTTAGGTTTGATTTACGTCTTTTAGGAATTGGGAATAAGTACAGTATAGTAACAGCTATTATCCCTCTCTTACGCATTCTTAGTTATGAAGTCAAGAGTTGTTTGTTCGCAATCGATTAAAATTATAAATTGAAAACTAACCGATGAATCTCTGGTTGTTTTCTGAGACGTGAGTCCACACTCTATACTGAATCCGAGTCCAGGGTTTTTAACAATTATCACAGGAAACTATACAAACAATTCAATAATAGAGGATTAGATTAAAGATAGTGTCAAATATGGTCAACACAACTCACGACATGTGCACTACTATTAGTGAGAAAATTGGAACGACTGGTCGAGTGATTGTTTGCGTTAATCAATGAATTGGACGAATCGGAACCGTTAGACTCATTGTTGTCATCAATAAAGTTGATTCCATTTGTGCTCCATTTGGACTGAATCTCATCTGAAGTGAACACTGTATGAGAGCCAGAGTTGTGACCGATTAATGGTTTTGGTTGAGTATATGAGTCGTGAGAGAACTTATGAATAATGAATTGTGAAGAAGCGGTTTGTGGTTGTCTTAGACGAGGGTTGGCTCCGGTAGGTGTTGGCACTCCTGACTCTTCTCTCATTGGAGTGTAGTTTAAAGGTTTCGGCGGAAGAGCCGGTGTCTGATTGTGTGCTTCAATGACTGTGACTTCGTTAGGAGAAAGAGAGCGTTGACTAGTGTTAGCACTTGCATTAGCGCTGGCAGTACTGCCACCACTACTATATGGTGAACGACCAGAACATACAGAAACTGGTCTTTCGCTTCCACTCGAAGGATATAATGAAGGAATGGATGAATTGGAGTTGACATCAATTGGCTTTGCATTTGAAGTGTTGTCTGAAGTAGTTTTAGTTTTTTGGGACGAATTTCGATCAATATTTGTGTTCGAAATCAATTGATTTTTAGTTAAAGTTTGCATAAGAAGAGAATCACTAACTTTTGAGGTCTCAGTCGTTTCATTATTTCCTTTATTTTCTTCTTTGCGAATGTTTTTTAATTGAATGCTTGAAATGTAATCAAAATCACGTCTTTTACTCGCATTTGATTCGTAAGGCTTTTGAATGAGAGCTGAATCTGAATCACAATCTTTGGGCAACAGATTATTGAGTCGACCAAAACGTTTGGAAACATTTGAAGTCAACTCACAATCACTTGAATATCCGGTTATAGTATTAATGAATGGCTTTTCATTCGAATAGAGTTCGACATCACTTTTATATCCTCTTTCGTTATCATCTTTTGAAACAATACTCTTTGACTTAATTCTCCTTTCGATCGGACTTTTCATAGAACTCGAAGAGTTATTGACCGCTACTTTATAACTACCTTTCCGTTCGTGCGCTGACTTATGGCTCAAATCAAGACTTCCCTCCCTTTCATCTGCTTTTATTAGTTGTGATATTTTCGAAGCGACTAATTCTAAGTTATTTGAGTTAAGGGCACCTGTAGTTCAATTGATAAGAATTAAATTATGTTTTCAATTAAGAAGACTTAACAAAAGTGATTACCTTTTTCTGCATTGAATGTTGGGTTCATTACGGGTAGAGTTGTCGGCCGTTTTGCGGCTTCACTGTTGACACTCTGTCTAACACTTGACGGAGATTTCGGAGCTTTTGATACTTTCGCTTCTTTTACTTCGAAATGACTAGACTTTTGGTCGGTTTCAGACATTTTCCCGTCATTGGTATTGACGGCAACAATCATTTCAGTGTTAGAGTCATCAAAACCTTCACAATTAACAGCACCGGAACTGTTGGAATCTCTTTGTTTCAGAGCTAAATTGCGAGCATGTCTGGCGTGTGCTTTCAATTCTTTGGGATAAGGTGTCGGCGCTCTTATCAATTTAGTAGTGATTCTGTCTTCGATGTCGTCATCGATTACATCCAAATTTGACGATTCATTTGAGAACTTAATCACCGGTTTGTCTGCCATTGAATTGTTGGCGTTATTCGAGTCATTGGGCGAAACGAGACTTTTGGGTGAATTTCTTGTCGTTTGGAGTGGTATTTGCGGCAAAAGAAAACACGTCAACACTTTTTGACCGCTTTCTCTATCTATGTCTGATTGCAATTGAATCAATGGTTTGGTTTGGTTTTCAGACAACCACAACGCCTGAAGATTTGTGATCTTTGTTAGTGAAATCGGTAAATAAGTTAATGAATTAGAGTTCAAATTAAGAACTTTTAGTGACGAAAGTCTTCCGATTTCGTCCGGAATTACTTTGAGTTGATTTTCAGCTAAAGATAGGATCCTTAAACTCATACAACTGCCGATAGAGACGGGCAGTTCCCACAGTCTATTGCAGTCACCGATCAAAGTCTGTAAATTTCTTAATAAACCGATATTTGACGGAAGACTTTCAATACAATTCTCGTTGAAAACCAATTCTTCTAATGATAACAAACTTTGAAAATAAAGTTTAAGTTAATTATTAAAAAAAAAACAGTACTATTCTAATAAAAAGCACCAAACCTTCCAATAGAAGTGGGAAAGGATTTAATCTCATTTTCATCGATTCTAAAAATGTTTAAATTAACTAAATTTCCAATACTTTCGGGTAATTCTATTAAGTTATTAGAAGTTAAGGTGAGATCAGTCATTGACAGACATTCGCCAATTTCTGAAGCAATTTCTTCTATTTTGTTATAACTCGCGTCCAAATACGTCAAGTTTTTCAGATTTCCGATTATCTTAAATATTGTATTCATTTATTAATATCGATTGCATTATAAATAAATAATAAAAAACAACTAAAATTAAAATAATTACATTCGGTATTGAAATAATACGATTGCAGTCACACCAAAGTTCTGACAACTTCTGTAAACTCCCGACCACTTCTGGGAATTCTAGAAAATCGTTTTGTCCGATGTCTAGACGTCTCAATTCAACCAATCGGGACATAGATTTGGGCAATACTTTTAAATGGTTTTCACGCAATTCAACGATTTGTAGTCGCGATAAGCTATGCATTCAATCAAATATAAACAAAATTCAGAAAAATATACTTAAATTGTCGGAACTGTTCAAGTGTTTCAATACCGGCCAAAGTTCGCGGGCAAGAACTCAAGGAATGCGTCGTTTAGATAGAGTTCTTGTAAATTAATCAATTGAGTGAAGCCATCGGGAAGTCTGGGCCCCAATGGGTTGATGGAGGCCTCCACTACCATAAGGCACTTACAAGACTTGATGGAGTCTGGGATTTGCAAAATATGGTTTTTACTGATATTCAGTTCTTCTAATTTAGTGAGCGCTGAGACGGCAGACGGAATCGATTGCAACTCATTGTCCGAGAGGTTGAGGCGACGCAAACCCTCGCAGTGGAAGAGCGCCTGAAAGAGACAATTGATGGCAGTTATGAGACAGGGATTGCAAACTAAGCCAATGTATGACAAACTCGGGGCAGATCTCGGATTTGGTTCGCATCCAAACAGAGCTCTTCGAGTGTCCGCTCGTGTGAGAAGACATTGTTCGGCACGTCTTCGAGACAACAGTGGCTAAAGTCCAATGTCTTCACGTGATCTGGTTTTGGACGGAAACAAAGTGATGGACAACAACCACATCCGCCAAACAAACCCATCGATTGTTTCAATTAATTAAATCAATAAAACAATAAAAGTTTGTCTCAATAGTTGTCATCCATTTTGCTTTTGACACAAGACATCACAACAATAGAGTCCTGACATCTATTGCCACAACTGATGGACAACTCTTGTGACCAAACATTTGCGGATAATTTGCATAAAAAGATATTTTGGCCTAAATTTGAACTAAAAAACCAGTTTTAACCCAAGAATGTGCTCTTCTGTCTGTTTCTGTGCACAAAACCGGTTTGAATAGAGTTTTGATGGCATAACAACACCCTTTGCCTAAACCCTAAACCCTAAACCCTAAACCCCCTCGACATTAGCCATTCTTATTTAGCACATACAGGTAATGCAAGTGACTGTAACTCATACAGCTGTAAATCAGCTATAGCTCGATAGCTAAGCGTGAAGAGGACAAGTGGCACCTGACCAGAGGTGTATTTTGTTAAAATTTAGCTTTTTTCAAAATCGTATAGAAAGGGGTCAGAATGGCTGATCCAAGCGCTTGATTGCGAAGATTTAGATGTATTGATTGGTGAAAATATGATAGGGAATGGGTTTTTAATGTTTTCCAATGGATTCTATCGTAAAATATTCTTTCATTTGGCCACACGAGGCTCAAAAACCTCAAGTGATAGGTACGTCGTAATGGTTCCGGCTATTAATAAATGAAGTATATACCATTCCTGTACAGTTTCGCTATTAATAAATGAGTTACAGACCATTCCTGTACAGTTTCGTTATTAATAAATGAGTTACAGACCATTCCTGTACAGTTTCGTTATTAATAAATGAGTTACAGACCATTCCTGCACAGTTTCGCTATTAATAAATGAGTTACAGACCATTCCTGCACAGTTTCGCTATTAATAAATGAATTACCGACCATTCCTGCACAGTTTCGCTATTAATAAATGAATTACCGACCATTCCTGTACAGTTTCGCTAGTAATAAATGAATTTTAAAGTAAATCAATTATGCTTTGAATAAGCTTTCCAATGATATATATATTGTGGCGTAAAATATTTCACCAAGACAATAAAACTTATCAGGTTATAAAAAGTTACTGAATATAACCCTCAGAATTTATCATATAGGTTTACAAGCGCATCCTAGAATTTTTACCTATTTCGACCCATATTATTGTTTAGAATAGAAATAACAGAATATTTCCGTCGCCAATCCTAGCTTGGCAAATGTCAGTAGCAGTTTATACCAAAAATTTAAAGTATGCAGTGATTTTTTACCATTAATTATCTTCTTGTTTAATTTTAAATGTTTGTAAATGTTTATCATTTTGAAGAAAATATTATTAATGATCAGTTAGTCTCAAAATAAAAAGTGGAATAATTTGCGAAATGGAGGGAAAATGAAAGATAAATATCATAAATGTATCAATGCTTGATTTTAATGATTGAGACATCGATTTTGGTTAATTCGCACATGCTAAATCGTTATTAATATAATCATTATTATAATCATGCTAATTAGTGATATTTTTAAACCTGAAAATCTAATAAATTTTGAGATATAGGACGTTATAGTAGAAAAAGGAGGAAATTTTCTGTATTTGAACTTGTCACTTTTATTTACATTTTTCAAATCATTACAGTAGACATACTGTTGGAAGTAATTAAATAGCAGCCATCTTTAAGCTTTATATCTTCTAACAGTTCTAATTCTAAAAAATAGTTCTAACAGTAATTACTAACAGCTTTTAAATGCCTGAATCGATTGATATAATCTTCTATTCTTCGAAAGTTGAAAAAATATATTTTATTTCAAAACAGTAATTAAAGTTACATAAGTTTATACAAGAATACAAATATTGTAATAAATTTTATTCAGCTGATCCGGATTCACTTCCCCCTGAATTGGAACCTCCAGAATTACCACTTTGAGACCCACTTCGTCTGTTTTGTTGTCTTCCCTGTTGTCTACTTCTACCACTTCTTCCACCACTAGAGCCACGGCTTGATCGGCTACCAGAAGGTCTACCACCTGGTGATTCACCACTTGATCCACCACTAGATCCTTCAACAGAACCCCCTCCATAACCAACACCAGAGCCACCACCAGACACGCCTCGGTTTTCGACTATAATTTAATGCAATATATTATAATTTATTTCTATAAATAAGATACTCAACCATTTTGTTGGCCCCCGTCCTCGCTTTGGAAAGATTGTCCGATTATAGCCATAATCACAACAATAATTATCAAAAACTCTAAATTTTTATTCATTGCTGACTTATTTCTTATTTTTTATAAATTATAAAACGATTTTCACTCAAATAATCTTTTTGTTATTTATTTTGTTGTTTTCAAAAAATAAATTTCTGTCTTTTTATAGATTTTTGTTTTATTTGTTTAAAATTAGTTTAATATTTGATAATCGATTTGAGTTAGAATTTTTTAAAATCTATTCATTCATTCATTTTCATGAACACCTTTTGTACCTTTCGATGTAGGAGTAGTGGCCGAATGCTATGCAATGTCGTGTCTTATGCACCATGTCCCACATCTTTTAGAACAAATGACGAGCTCTGGAGCGATATTTGGTGATAAGTCTAAATAAATAGACACCCTTAGCCTGGCTCGAACCAGCGACCCTTCACACAGTAGGCTACTGAGCCATAGAACCAAGCTTACTGAGCTATTCTGTTCCTCCTGACCAGATATATTGATCAATAAATAATTGAGAATAAAAATTAATTATATGACTATTTTTGACAGTTACAGTAGTTGTATCAATATTTGGTAATAATAAGAATATTTAGTTAGCTTTAACTCTTGTATTTATTTAAAGAATGTTTTCAACTTTCATTATGTTTTTAACACTTTTTGTTAGTTTTGTGATAATTTTTAAAAAATAAATGAGTTATTGATATACTGTAATCACAATAGAAAGTAAAATTATGTGAAAAAATTGAGTTGAATGGAGTAATTTGAATAAATATGATTTAGTGAATAAAAAGGAATACAGGAATTGACAATCAATTATTCAAACGAATCTACAGGGTTATGCAATTTTTTCAAACCTCTATATATACTATGTTATACAAGAGGTTATCTTTTAATCCTTTACCACTATTAGAGGCAAAGAGAAATAAAAATCATTATTTAGTTATGGATTATTTTTCTTACCTTTGATAGTGCTAAAATTTTAATCTCCTGTTTGAGGTTTAAATTGAGGTTTGAAGATTTTTGCATCCTTCAACAGTAGAGATAACAATTAACCAGAAATATCTTTTTCATTAGATACGGATATATTTATTCAAATCAACATGATTCTTACATTAAATCAAAATCAATAATTAATTTACAGAATATCTGAGACTTCTGTAATCCATATTTATCCGGGTAAAACTAAAATTGAAAAATAGTTATAGAGATTGGAAATATTAAAATAGAAACAAAAAAAGTATATTTATCAAGCACGAAATCAAAACGAAAAGTCTGCTTTAAAAGTTTGCAAGATGCATTATTTGAATCTTTCATCTTTTAAAGATTGATATTAGTGCAACATATTTATAATAAACTTCATATAATCTAGACAATTTGCTTCGATTTAAATTAAAATCTTTATGAAATCAAATTATTATATAATTTGTAAAGCATTTCAAAAATAGGGTTAATAGAATTACATTCATGCCCGGGACAATTTACAAGAATGAAAATTTGAGCGTTCGCCTAATTTGTCAATTCTCTTTCCGACTGCAGTTAAAAAGTTTTATTCTAATGAAGGAAAAGTTCCATTGATTTAAGTAATATTAATTTAAAATCAATACTTATTTTTAATTCAGTCGTGTTTCTTATTTATACAAATCAACTTTGCGATTGTTTTGATGTGATTTTTCATATTTGTTTAAAAATGTAAGTTTTTTGTTATTAAGATGACTATTGAAATGAGTTTAACTATTAATAATTTAAAACATTGCCTGAATTTAAAAAAATATGCCTAAAGTGAAGAACATTTCAATTAAATTAAATAAATTAATACAAGAATTCTATTTAATAAGCAATTTTATTATTAATTTTTTCTCATATAAATAAGAGTTTTCTTAAACTTTTATTATTTTATTTCATTTTTTGATTGCATTTTTTGTATTAAATAAAGAATTTATAAAATAATAAAGTTTTTGCTATATTTAATAAAAATACAGAATTTGTTTTTATTAAAACCCTTTAACTGCAGTCGGAAAGAGAATTAACAAATTAAACGAACGCTCATATTTTCATTCTTGTAAATTGTCCCGGACATGAATGTAATTCTATTAACCCTATTTTTGAAACACTTTAATAATATGCAAGCTAATTATTCTTTTATAGTTTTAATATTACAGTATTAATTTTTTTTATCCACGATTGATTATAAATATGTCGAACTGTATGTCAATTTCTAAATCATTTAATTTAACTCTGGTTCACATTTTCATTATTGACGAAGTTGTTATGCAATATTAGAAAATTATAATCCTTTTTTCCTTCGCTTTACTGCTGTAACAGTATATGAAAACCATACAAAAGGGCATTTGAAGTTTAAGAACGAGAACTCTCGATATTTCACATCCCTGGTTAATAGTTATAAGTAAATATCAAAGAATTAAAAACAAAAAATGATATTTACTGATTGATTTCGGTTTTATTTTAGTTTTATTTTTATTTAATATAATCTCAAAAACTTAAGATTTATAAACATCTTTATTAAAATAATAACTTTGAAGAATAGTTTCAATATAACCATAATTAGTATATCAAATGTCTTCATAAATCATATTATTTTCTCTTCTTTTTGATTTGTATTTTCTGACATCAAGTCTTCACATAATTGAGATCCAGAATGAAAATAGTCCCTTGCACAGAGATTATAAATTGCTCCTAAAAGTAATAAAATTATGTTTTAAAATTCAAATTACTAATAAATGACACAGCGTAGATAATAAATAGTTAAAAGTATTCAAAAATGAATATACAGTAGAAATTATTTAAGCCCTTAAACTACAGATAACTTGTTGTTGAGAATGGTTTAGATCCTATTCGCCGAAATCCATTTCGCAAAAGATTCTAATAAATATCTAAATCGCTGAAAATAATAAAATAACATAATTTATACAATAAATTGCATAGGATCAGGGATAGTTAATGTCGGCTGAGTCAAGGGGTATAGGTAGGGGAATTTTGAGAACATTTTCTTAAAAAGTCAGCGGAGCATAAAAATTTTCAAAATATGAAAAATGTATAGCAGTAGTAAGGTAAAATAAGATTTTTTGTTTCCGGCACAAATAGTATTTACGTTATACCTCTTGGCTACCTCTGGGATAGACTAACTATAGATTTTAAAAATTGTTCAAAATTTTTGATTTTATTCAAAAATTAGAAAAAAATTAAACAAATACACTAATATATGCTTTAGAAATATACTCAAGTTCTTAGTACTTAATTTGTAAATATTTTTAATAACAGATCTAATATAGTTATTCAGTTGATGTGAATATATAACTGATTGCATCGATAAATTAGATTGGATTTGGATTAGTTTCATAATTAATTGTGCATAAATGTGCACATCAATTATGTTTTAATTTAAATATATAATATTTTGCCAAGTGGATATATTTTGTTTGCGAAATGAGGTTTTGCGAATTGGGTAAAAGATGTGTTGCGAAATGGATTTCGGCTAATAGGAGCAATACCTATTGGGATGTGCAACCAATTCTAATCACCTTTGGATTATATCACCAATCTAAATAAAATTTAAATACATTTAATGCAGGGATGGTCATACTTGAAAATATATTATGGCATTTATCCGATTTTTTGGACTTGTCACCCAATTTTTACTAAAATTGTAGGGATATATTTTAATAGATTAAAATTTAACAAAATTTTTCCAGGGAGGCATTACGGGCTGGACCCCGCCTTTTGACATTCTTGCATTTAATGGCAGAAAAGTTCGTTTAACACATTATTTTGAATTCGGAATTTATATCTAATGTAATAATTAGAGCTCTCAAAAAGATAATTACTGATAACTAGGAATTGGAGATCTTGTGTATCACATAAAAGGGGCAGATTTATTAATTAAGTTAAAATGTTAGAAATAGATTAAGCAATACAAATAATAAAAAAATGTAATTCAACCAAATTAACAATATTAATTAAACCATACTAATAATTGATTTGTTTCTTTTCTTTTATTTAAGAATAAATTTTTATAATTTTCTTTTGTGTTTTTCATCTCTTCCTGTTAAGTAACTTATAGTTTGATTGATTCCCAACACATAATCCGGTGATAAATAAAAATAATAAAAGTTTGAAACGAACTACAGAATCGAGAATCAGAATAAAACCAAAGGCTATAAGAGATCCGCGAAATTAAGTTTTACACCAAAAATATTATTGGATTTATATATTTGAACGCAATTTATCACAACTTAGAGATAGAGGATATGGAGGAGAGGGAGTGGAGAATGTGAGAGAGAGAGAGAGTCAGTGAAGAACTTTATAAGTCTATACTTTATTAGTAGTACTGTATTGGGGAAAGACATTGCAAACACTAATAATATTATCGTAAAAGTTATCGAAAAATGTTTAATAATAGATATTTGACATTAAATATTAGGCCACAGAAGACATACACAGATATAATAATAATAATGTTATTATGCATTATATTAAAAGTTTTTGTCTCTCCCGTTGAGACTTATATATGAAACATAGGATATAATCAGCTCTCTCTCCCTCTCTTTCCCTCTCTAAAGACTCCTCTCCTCTCTTACATAAGATACAGATTCTGAGCGCATGTGTTCACAGAATCCCGAATTCAGACACAACTATCTGTTTGTGCTGTGTTGTTCTCAAACATATTCTGTTCATTCGTTTGTTAGCATTAAATGCAAATATAGTGAACAGAATCTAAAGTAAAACTTTGATTCTTTTCTGTTTCTCTAATATAAAGATAAAGATAAAGATATATAAAGATATTTATATTAACTTCAATTCTGAAAAATATACAAAAAAATTTTGTTTTAATATTGTTTTTCTGCAAAACTTTTTGTTGTGTTTCAAATATTCAAAAGTGTTACTAATATTAAGAAAAATGTTTTTTCTTATATTATATTTAATATTCTTCAAGAATTAAATTCAGAAAAGTTACTGAAAATAATTTCGTATGACTTGAAGTCACAGAATATTCTGTTAACATATGTCGTGTGGAAAACAGAACTAAACAAAAACACAATATATATATATTAAAATAAACATTCACTCCATTCCTATGTCTGTCGACTAATATCAATAAATGATTTGATTAGAGACGAGAAAAAAATAAAAAATAAAATATTCTTAAAAAAACATTTCAAATATTATAAAACATTTGTTGAAATAAATATATTAAAACTATTTGTGCGCCAAAAAAAATATAAATTTTTATTATCAATGTTTACAATGAATATTAATGTCAACCAAAAAATATATATAAAATTTAATAATAATATTATAGAATAGAAAAAAGTTTTTAAACACATTTTTTCTATCTGTTCACTGCTCTCCACAAGAGTGCGGACATCCCTTTCCACATAAGTTAAGCCGATATTTGCATATTTGTGTCATTTTTCTATATAACATATTATATACGGATTTCATTCTAACAGTAAATAACAAAAAAGTTTTTATTCCAGTATTTTATAAATTGACTCAACATTTAAGAGAATATTTACTTTGAATAACAAAAAAATATCTAATTTTGTCTAAAAGAGCGATACATCACTGTCTCTCTACTCTACCCGTTCTCTCACTCCTCTATTGTCTACAGAATATCCTAACGACGACAATAGCACCAGAATATAATTTACATACATATATACACAGAATATGTTGTGTTATTATAATTCCTATTATTCCTTATTATAACAAATAAAGTTTAGGTGAATAAAAATAGTAAAAATAACTACAGAATATTCTTTATATATATACAGTCAACTCTCTGTATAGTGAATCTCTTTATAGTGTACATCTCCTTACAGTGTACACTAAATTTTAAATTGGTGGGTTTCCTATACTTTTATTGTTAAGTTTCTCTCTTAATAGTGTACTCCTTTATAGTGTACAATTCTAAGTAGTGTACAATTTTTTGATATTTAAAGATTTCTATCACTCTAAATAGTGCATATTACTCAGGGATGTCGAGACTC
Organism: Liacarus xylariae; assembly: GCA_034693365.1. Classification (NCBI taxonomy): domain Eukaryota; kingdom Metazoa; phylum Arthropoda; class Arachnida; order Sarcoptiformes; family Liacaridae; genus Liacarus; species Liacarus xylariae. Next base: position 12,861 of record JAQFXN010001126.1, read on the forward strand.
AAAATGTCAATGGGGTATTTTTTGGCGAGAGCCTAGGAGGGACAATGGGAGGGTAAGATGGCGGACTTTTTCCATTTTGGTTTAAGGGGTGGGGGTCTAGGGTTTTTTTAAAAAGTCTTTTTTTGCTACACTATGTAATAAATGTACTTTTAATGCTAAATATCAGTGTTTTTATAGTTTATAATGCAAAATAATTCGAACCTGTGAAAAATTAGCCACGATTAGTGTATTTTTAGTTTATTTTGATGAAAAACTGATTGGAAACTGTGAAATAGCGCTCAAAATGAGTTTATTTATGGTTTTGTTACAACACAACTTAGTGAAAACAGTATAATATTAGTACTTTGTGTTGAATTCCACAATATACTTTGAAAACGGCGCCTTTAAAAAAGTTTCCTAAAATCTTGCTTAGGGGGTGCCTAGGGGATACCTCGCCGTGAGTCTTAGGGGTATCCGGCTTAATGCCAGGGGGGATATTCCTGGCTGGACCCCTCCCTCTCGACATCCCTGATATTGCTGTAAAGTTATATGATAAATGATAAAATTCTCTATTGGTGAAAAGTTTAATTGTGGTGGAGCCTAAATGATGTCAAAATAACATTTAAAATATATTTCTTGTCCAAAAAATTATAAAGACGATGAAATAATCAAGGTATTAGATAAAATTTATATTGAAAATTTTAATTTTTACTTTTATAATCGAGATTATATTAAAATTCTGATAATTATACAAATTACAAAATACAATTATATTAATTAAAAAATAAAGGCTGATTTTTATTCTTTCCTAATAGTGTACACTCCATATAGTGTACAATTTACTTGTGCATCTGCCCATTCACTATACAGAGAGTCGACTGTATATATTGACTGATCATATGATATATGAATATATAGAACTTTAATATCTGATGTGATCGACGGAAATAAACTCACAGAATCATCGTTTTGTGTGTGAATCGAGTACAACAAAAATATTCTGTTTTGTGTTTGTGTTTTTTTCCCAGAATCTTTCCATTATGTATTACTCATGTCTTGTGCTAATATATAAATGGATACTAATTATAATCCTAATGAAAGGTTTGTTGATTCTTGTATTTTTTCCATTGATTAACAATAGAGTGTTGTTTTTGAATTATTTCTATTGGAAAAATTTTTTCTCATAGTTTGTTTGTAGAGTCAAATTGTTTTCAGAAGATGAGTTTATATTTTGCAAAAAATTTAGTTAAAGTATAATTTAATTATTAATAAGATTTATATTAATATTTAATCATAAATAAAAAATAATTAAAATGCTAATTTAAATTATTTAAATGAAACAATATAGATTTATTAAAAAAAATAATCATTAAGATGTTTAAAAAACATAATTTAAGAAAACATCATGATAAAATTGTTTAAGCTTCTTTATTTATATTTTAGGAATGACAAAATGTATATAATTTTTAAAAATATATCAACTTTTACTAAACTCAATAAAATATAACTTTGTTATTACTTTTAATTATACCAACTTTTCCGTTATTTCATTCAATGTTTTCCAAATAAACCGAAGTTTTATTGAAAATAAAATTTGATAAAAATAAGGAAGAAAACTAAATGATTAAGTTTTTATTTTTTCTTCGCATTCAGAAATTGAATTTATTTATTTTTATCTTCAATCTTATTTCCACTATATTGATTATTTAAGAACCTTTACTTAAAATTCATCTTTGTTTGTTCAAGAATTTTTGACTGAAGAAATGTCATATTAATTAAATAGATTTTGTTAATTTCAATGAATTAATAATAAAAATGAACATGATAAAATAAGAAGTTATCTTCTTATATAAATCCATCAGATTTTATTACTGCACAGCTGCAAAACTATCTTTAAGTGTATTTGCTTAATGTTATTATATTTGACTATCTGTTACCGAGAGCTCAATTTCAATATCAAATAATTTGAAATAAAATTTTTGTTATAAACTCTTTCTATTAATGACTCACTTTTCATTTCAATCTATTATTTAGGTGTCGGTCACAGAGTAGTCAAGTAAAATAACATTAAGCAAATTCATTAAAAGGTAATGTTGTAGCTGTGCAGAAATTAAATCTGAAAAGTCTATAATGTTTGCAAAATGAGATGACTAGACTGTAAGAAAGTAGTGCTAAAAGAAATATTGTAAAATTGCTTTAGGTAAAAAATCAGCTACTTGGCAAATTTTTGGGAAAGTTTCAAACTACGATGTGAAATTTGTTACAAAGATCTTGACTGTTACATATTTTTACATTTTCATCAAGAAAAATCAGTGTTTCATTTCAATAAATGATTTTGAACCAGGTGTAGCCAAGTTCAGCCAATGGGGAATAGTATTTAGTCAAGCATGATAAATATTTTTTAAAAAAGTAAAAAATTTGACCAAAAATTGTCACAATTGTCACCAACCCTGTCACCAATATGTTTTTATTTGTGCGAATACAACTGGGTTTCATCAGAAATAGTATTAAATCATTATTTAACAGGAAATAATTCATTTTAATCTCTATTTTCTCATAGCTGTTATAATACCCGTCCTATAATAAAAACTCCCATTTTGGTCACCTCTGGCAATGAGGGACAGAAAAGAAATTATATTAAATTTTTTTTCTATCAAATTTTGATGTTTTCTTCTTATAAACCATTTGATTGACTAAAATGATTGGAATTTCCTTTCGATTCCAATTTAAGTGTCGCTGACTTTTCACACATTATTTGTTTTCAGTGGTAGTGATTCATTGACAAGCCTTATATATAACAAAACATAATATTAGAGGAAAAAATATATTGAATTAAAGTTTTTTTTTCTTGAAATTAAACTCTATTTCAGAAGAAGAAAATTCAATCAAAATGTTTTTCATAAAAAAAAATCTTTTCAAAAGATTTTTTTTGGGAAAATTGAAATAAAAATAATAAAATCCTTTATACGCAAACTTATTCTCTTATAATAAATGTAGGAATATATCATAAATATCAAGAAGAAAAAGCCAAAAAAAATTAATATATATTTTTTTATCTAAACAAATAAGAATTGATCTTAAAATCCAAACAAAATCTCCTCTTTTGTTTTTATCTTTTACCCGCATATTTTAGAAATTTATATAATTACTATTTTTACTAAAATTGAAATAGATAGAAATAAAATGATAATTTTCAAATTTCTATTTCATGAAAATATATCGTAAAAAAATATTCTTTCTAGATACAATTCTCAGTTAGAAGTTCAGTGATTGATCAAGATAGAAATCAATTAGTTTTATTTTTGAGCAAGTTATATTTTTAAACAAGGGTAGCCAGACTTGACCGAGTTAAAGGTGGTATAGGGGGAGTGTATTTTGGGAATTATTTTCCAAACCGTTAGGAGGAGTATAAAAATTTTCAAAATATGAAAAATGCACAGGAAGTAAGATTAAAATTTGACTTTTTTCAGGGAGGGGGGGTGTGTATTTTCTCGGAGGTTATTTAGGCTATACTCTTGATTGGCTACCCCTGTTTTTGAATATCTTTATTGTTAAGTTTATAATATTGTAGTGTATACTGGACTATACACTCTCTCCAGATATTTCTAATATATCATTTTATAAGCACGTGTTATTATTTAATCTTGGGATATATTATATTAAATTATATTGTATTGGGA
>JAQFXN010001127.1:0-16516 GCA_034693365.1 Liacarus xylariae
GAATCATTTGGCAGTTTTGAGTATACGATCGGAGTATTGAATGAATTGGAGATTAAAATCAAATCAATTATTGAATCACAGAATAGAAATCAATGTTTAATTGATATTTTTGAAACATTGATTGTAAGAAAATAATAAAAATTCTCCCTGCACAACCGGGGTTTTTAATCAAATCAGAGATTTCTATTTTAATCAGAGCAATGATAACAAAGAAATTGTCACAGAATAAAGGTAGCACACCAAGGTCCACAATTTAAATCAGAATATATTCAGATAGAATTAAGTCTCAAATAAGTCGGGGTTCGATATCACTTCGTGGTTTTCTTAGAAAATCTGGAGATATGGCAATTAGTCCTGTCGACTTAATCTCCTAGATAATTATCATAGATTCCCATTCAATAGGAGACTCCATTACAAATAGAATAGATTTCTATGTCTTACGTTTAGAATATTAAAGCTAATTTTTAAATATATTATACCTTTTTTTAGAAATAGCAAATGATTTTTGTATATGAATCAGTGTTGGACTAAAGAGTACAATCAATATCCCCTTTTATTTTAACCTGTTCATTTTATATGATTTTTCCTAAACTATTTAGTAGTTTAACGATACCCAAACAGACTTTAGACATTTTTCACTGCTCTTCACTGATATTTTGTGTAAATTACTTAATACAAACTTGTTGATTTACGTATACAAAGAATATTCTAATATATATATAAGAAGTGTCACATTTACTTGGAATTTACTAAAAACGAAATTCTTATTTCGTGAATAAATTTGATTTCATGACCATTAGTGTCGAATTATTAAAAATCATCGTTCTGTTTGACAAAATCAAATGGTGTCTTCATTGAACAAGGCCCAATTTTTTAACTTGATATTTTCATTATATTAATTAATTTAAATAAATAATATTGGTTTTGCAACGTTCTCAGGCTCTACCAACCGTGTCTTGCGAACGACCATCTGCTGGGACGAACCGTCACCCGAAGACTTGAGCCCAACCCTTAGTTAAATCTAATTAACTTTTAAGAAAAAAAGAAAATAAAGGCTAACTTACAAAATGAGAAGTTTATTCAAAAGAAAATTTAATACACAAATGAATAAAGAATACAATAGTCGCTATCAATTGTTTATATTCGTATCAATAACTCGAATCCCTGGAATCTACCTTAACTCCAGTACATATTCTCTGAAGTTACCGATACAATATAATAGTGCGCAAATGGGCTCAAATTTCAGTTAAACCTATCACAATTGTGATTGGGAGTTCAATGGACAACCCGGATTATAAACGAATATCATTGGCTTTGCGTCTATTGACGCAAATAATTTCTGTTTTTGTTCTGGAAAACCTAATGCCTGTGTACACGTGATAGTCTAGGGGCTTTACGTGTACTGTAAAAGTCCTGAGAATTGAGACTCAATATATTGCTTCAATTCTAATACTAAAACTAATAATGTAAGATAAAATTATACTATGGGTTATAAAAGTATTTATGATTAAAGCGCTAAAATAATAGTTACTAAAACCTATTTTCAGCTCAATAGATATGCACCACAAGAGATCTCTCAAAAAGTTCCGACCTCCGTACCCTTAGAGAGACCCAATATGTATGCACCACAAGAAGGCTATCTAATCGCAGTCCTCATTAGCACCAATATGTATGCAACAAAAAATGTCATATCTGTTAATTCAATTGTCAAATAATAAATTGCACTTACAAAATAGGAGCTAATATACAATTTTTCACTATATATGAATTAGAATATAAATTTTATTATCTCAAGATGTTTTCCGCTTTGGATGTTGTTTCTCAAACATCCTTTCGGATCACCCGTCTAACTGTTAGTGGTGTGTTGATGTTATGTGGTAGTGTGCGTACGATAGGCGTACAATCCTTTCAGCACAGAATACAGATTAGGACTGAAGCCTTTGCTTCCAAAAACACTACATTAAAATAGTTTAGTTAGGCTCTTAGCCAATTAGTATGCATAGCCTTATTTAGAAATTAGTGTCAGGTTTCTAATGTGCACAGCCCATACAATATCAATGTTTAAATATATTTATAATTATAAATTTCATTGCTATCCGAACACTTTTACATTCAGATTTTTTTAAAAGTTAACACTTGATGCCAGTGCAATATCTATCCAGATTAGCTATTTATCTATAAATTTTATCATTTAAAACATCAATTCTGATTAATTCGCATATGCTGAATCGTTTGCTGATAGATTCAAACACAAAAATCCAGTATTATTTACGATAGAGGGCGTTGTGTAATACAAAGTCGATAAATTATAATATTTAATATTGACAGTTGAGACATCGATTTTGACTAATTCGCACATGCTGTATCGATTGCTAATCATTTATAATTCAAGAATTCAGTATTATTTAAAATAGAAGGCGTTGTAAAAGAATAAACCCGAAAATGATAATACTTGATTTTGACAACTGAAATATCTTTTCTAACTAATTCGCATATGAAGGTTTATTTAAAACAATCATGCATAGTGAAATATCTAGTTACAAGAAATAAATCTCCATATGTAGATGCTATTAGTGATAGTTTTTAGATTTAAAATAGAATATTATTTTAGATAGATGGCGTTATATTAGAAAACGCATAAAATTATGTTAAACGCCCGTTATCTCAAATAAATTTATTTTTCGAGATTGTAAATGTCACCACTCGATTCTACATGTACGAATCAGTCAGATTCTATGTCTCAATTTTTAAAATCAAATATTATAATATTTCTGTTATGTATTACACGACGATATTTATCTCTATTAATATATTATTTTTTTGTGTTCGAAACTACTACTAATCGATTCAGTATATGAGAGTTTATCAGAATCTATGTCTTAGTTGTCAAAATCAAATATTAAAATTTTTCGAATTTGTTTTTAACAACGCTCTCTATCTCATATAATAATTGATTTTCGCGTTTGAAACTATCAAAAGTTGATTCAAAATATGCGAATTAGTCAGAATAGATGTCTTAATTGCTAAAATCAATAGATGTATAGCTAATCTGGATAGATATAAAAGCTGGCATTAGGTGTTTTCCTTTTAAAAAACGGTAGTGTACCTCTTAAGAATTGACTTTGTTCTGCAGGGATCCTGACCAGAAATTATAATTAGAAAAGTTTTAAATATTTAAAAAATTGCAGAACTTTTCAAACTTTTATACATTATTTAAGAATAATTCGTCTCATAAGTCGCCCAACAGAATAATATTAAATTCAATATTAAAAAGCATATAAAACTGCAACTCAATTGATAAGACTTGTGTTGTATTTTATTTTAAATTCATCCAAAGCTTTTGTTAGTTTTATGATTTAAGGTCGAATCACATTGAATTCAAAAAATTAGAAGCCAATTGAATTTAAATAAAGTAAAATAATTTTTATTAAACATAAAATACAACTCAATTCTTATAAAACATAAATTGGAATTTAATTATTAGAGACCATATCTCTGGTGACATGACTCGTAACCACTTATGAGATATTTTTTAATTTATAATGAATTTATTATTATTATCTCTAGAATTATGTTGGGAATAATGTTGGTCACAATGTTCCTGTCCATGTGGGTCAGTAAGTATCCCAGAATTTGTATATAACGTATAATATATTTAATATAAACTTATTCACAAGTTGACCTGTCTTTCACTTTCTTTTACTTCACTTTGCTACATTAACTGTCTTTTACTTTGTTTGTCTGTTGTGTCTATTAGAAAATGTGTTATAAATTAGAGTATTCCCTACACCAATAAACACTTGTGAAATTTGATATTTTGTGCTTCAAATCTTCATTTGTTTGATTCAGTTTGAAAAAACTGTTCATTAAATTTCTAACTACATGTTAGAGCAGAACAAATAGCCGCTCAATGAAGATATTCTGTAAATGAATATCGAAACACTAGCGTTCGACAATTGAAAATGTTGCTCGGCATCACCTTGGCTAGGTGAAAAAGTCGTGAAAGACAGAAGACAGGTAACTTGTGAATAAGTTTGTTATATGAATACTATTTTAATCACAATCAGGTTTTGTTTAAAATTCAAATTACAATATATTTATATGAATTTTAACATACTGTACATTATCAGGCAATACGGCCACTACTGCAATGATGGTTCCAATTGTTGACGCAATGCTTGAAGGACTGGGTGAGTTTTAATTTAAAATTATAAATAATCAGAGATAACCAAATAATACCAATATAAATCTCACAATTTTTAAAAAAATTGTATTATTATGATATTTACCAGCTAAGTTGATTTTCGCATATTTTTTAAATACCGCGGAACATTATTGAGCTATCAGTAGATGCCATCACTAAAAAACATTCAGTATGAATATAGTCTAAAGAAATAGAACTAATTAATGCTTTAAGTTATGGTTTGTGTAGCATGTAGGAAATGTTGTTTAGTGATGGCCTCTACTGGTGGCTCAATAATGTTCCGCGATATTTAAAAAATATGCGCTTTTCAACATTACTGGTCATAATTTACATAAAATTGGTTTTTTATTATACAGGAGTTTATTTAGAAAATGCCTATTTTACTAGTACTTAATAGGTACTACCTATACCCCTACAGACACTTGTAGAATTTTGAAAAAAATAGGCAATTTTATCTGCTCTCTGTACACACTTTCAATAAGACAATCATGCATGAAAATGATCATTGCTATCTCTGTATAAAATTACTGTATTATTGTGTTGAAAATAATGACCTAACAATGAAAATAATGATCTCGTTTGTTTGCAGACAACAAATAATTCAATTATTTCATGAGTTATATTTTATAATAATTTCTAATCATTAATCATATTTTATACATTATTTCTAATTGATAGAATTTCTGCAGTGAATGAAAAATTTTCTAAAATGATATTTCTATTCTCACTTTCAAATACTTATCAATACTTTTCTCATTCTAACTAGGGATGTCCAACGAGGAGACCCTGTCTCCGATAAATGACCAAAATACCCCTCCTTGTGATGAAGAAAAAACGAGTACTTTTAAGACACTTCCTTCTAGTAATTTGAAAAAACGGTGCCGAAGACCACGTTTTTGGAATAGTCTGTGAAAATCTCTCTAAATTTTTAGAAAAATAACAGAATTTTGTCTAATTCTTGCTAAATGTGACCAAATTCTGTCAAATTATATCATTTTTAATTAAATTATGCAAGAACTTGACGATTGCAAAATACTCCACCCTATATTACTTGTGATTTTGAGGCTCTTATCAGTACCCTATATCCCAGTCATACAGTATATCGTTGAACTCGTCATTGTATGAGGTTTCCAAAAATATATATATACTCTCCAGTTATCGGTCTTGTGTATTTCTTAGCCATTAACACGCTTTATTTTACTCTATACAGATAAGTAAAATAAATTCACGTAAATTTAAATCTCTTTACTGTAAAGGCTGTAAAGTCTACACAAGGCCTGTGCCATTTGTACTCATGGATTAGCTCAGAATGAAGTTCATAAATTTAGTTTTCCCCTCAAAAAAACCTCCTTTCTCATGGCATTAGCAGCCATAATAATTATCTTTTTAAAAAGTGGTTTATGTTCTTCATTTTTAAACAGAAAACGCTAAGCTTTTGATTTCGATTTGCCTTAAGTTTACAGTAAGTATTGCAACTTTACATTAAATTGGTCAAGATCATTCATATACCTTCTAAAATAATTAAAATACTGTATATAGTTTATTTATAGCCTAAGCATCCGAGACATCACAAGTCGGTTCAAATATCGATTGAGAATTATGGTTTGGATACTCGAAATTTGAGCTCTGGTAGAAATGGGTTTCTTATATAACACTATATATGTTCTCAAAGTATTTTTATGTCTTTATATGTAATAATGTTGTTGTTGTTGTTGGAGTTGTTTTATATAATCGGTTGCACTAAAACAAATTGAGTGCCAATCATACCAAATGTTCAACTTCTGTGAAATTCTACAGAATGTGTTCTGTATTTTAATTAATGAGTGCTTAATCCTAGTGATAAATAAAAACCGTATCTTTTTGAATGTAATTATATTATCTATTATTGGTTTATTTTTTCGGAACTTTTAAAAAATTGACAAACTAGTTGTTCTCTATTGTTTCTTTTATTATTTGATTATTGAAAACGACATACAGTATTATATTGTATAATATAATTTAATTTATCTAGACCAAATTGTAGCATCATGCTTTCTTCACTATAATATCTACAATACTATAGTTACTATAGTGTGGTCTACAAAGACTGAGCAGAGGGAGAGGGGTACAACCAGGAATACTCTCATTAGACATTTTTTCTAACATTGGGGGATATGGACGTACGTGAATGGGCAGATACCCCTAAACTTTGAATCAAAAATGAAAATACCTCCCTTCCCCAATCGTGACCAAGACTGGGTATCCCTGGAGTTTACTCCAAACTAGGTTCACTTGAAACTACCTGTACCCCCTTTGTCCATCTCTGTATGTTATATTGATATTTAATTAAGTGATTAATCAAGTTGAATTTGTTGGGATTTGTTTGGTTGTGGTAGAGCTAATCTTGAATCTATTTCTGACCCATACAACCACTACTATAAAATTCAATAAATCAATTCGAAACCAAATCCAATACTTCATTATCCTTTTATTTGTAATTTTATAAATGATTCTGTACCAATAATAAGCATTGTATTGATTGTCAGAATTTAATTATAGTTTAGGTTTCAGTAAATGTAATTAAAATTATTGATTTCCAATTCTTTTATTATAATTGAATTCTGATATCTAGAGAAGAGAAGAGGCCAAGCTCTACGGGTTTTGTGGGCCTCCAGGCCCAGGCCGAGGCTCGTAGAATTTGAATTCGTAGTATAAAGTTTAGTTCTAATTAGTTTTAACCATACATGGCTGGCACGTTAGCAGTTATATAGCCATAGACTCCAATGCTAATGTGCTGCTATATAACTCTAAAATTATATAGCACTGTTTACATTTTATTAGGCCTAGTGCTATAATAACGAGCCACCCATGTAAAACTTTTAACAATAAATATAATACTTATTTATTAAGTAAATATTTTTTAAATACTAAGACTGTTCACAAAAATTATATATATTTAACTAATTGTGTTATATATTAGTCAAATATTTTAGTAAAATTTGAGTTATTTCTGTCAAGCTTTAAATAGATGCTTATGTTTATATTGGAGTCCAGGCTTAGGCTGGCCTTGGCATTGAGCCTAGCCCAAGGATCATAGAGTTCAGGCCAAAGCCCAGGCTCACGATATATTTGTAGACCAAGGCTGAGGCCCACAAAATTTTGAGCCCAGGCTCATCAAGCCCAGGCCCCCACCCGTGGTTTTCGAGCTTGTGCTCGTCACTACTAATATCGTAGAACATCGTTTAACAGAAACTGAACAATTCAACTTGGCATTTCTTAGAACTTAACATATTTTATTTAATGATATTTTTATGGATTACAGTAAATAGCCTTTCCATTGATTTATTGTAAATTACATAAATTTTTCTATCGATTCAATCGAAAATTATTCGATAAAAAAAACCTCAATTTAATCGGAAATATGAGAGAAAATAGCACAACATTTCTAATAATGAAAGTGAATTAAATATAGAAATAAAGGCAAACATAAGAGTGTATTAACTTTATTGATGCAAAAGCAAAGACTCAACAAAAATAATCGTATAATAATTGTATGGTTTAGTTCTGATTCTGTAATTGGTCTGAAAGAAAAGCTATGAAACATAAATTGAGTTATGACTGGCATTGAAGCAAATAAATCAATTTATATTAACGATTGCCAACAGTTTTGAACTTATTATTAATATTTCCTAAACTAATATATTGAATGTTTTATAACGAAACTTTTGAATCGATTTTATTGAAAAGAATATCCAAAGTTTAGCCCAGAGTATTTATTTCCGTTTTGAAAAGTAATAAATCCAATGTCATTATAGCTTTACCTAAAAAAATATTTATTGTTATAAAATACAAACTAAATCTTCATATCTTGGATGACAAATAACTTTCGGCAAAATTACGAAATATAGAAATATTGAACTCTTGTGGAAATCAGAATATTATTCTAAATACCAAATACGATACTTTATATTATATAGAATTTCTATTATAGAAATTTTCGATTATTTGTGTCAATTATTTATTTCATTAAAACCCAAAACACTATTTCATCGATATTATTGTATTTCTTTTTTCAGTATTCCTTCCATTCCTTTATCCAATGATATAAGAAAATGGTTTTATAGATAAGACATTACACAACCGACTCATACAATTCAATGCAACGCAATGTCGAGACAACAACACATTTATTTCTGCGCCTAAACATTAAGCTATGCTTTATTTGAAAGTTATTATACGTAAAAAAATATGAAATAACGAACGAAATAAATAAGAATATAATAAGAAAATATGATTTGGTAAATGAAAATCAGCTTTGATTTGACTTTTTTCACATCATTTGAATCATTTTTTTATTTTAAATAAATTAATTAAAATTTTATTCATTTTAACGAATTTGACAATAAATGAATCAAATTTAAGAATTTACTTTTATGTTGTATCAAATCAGATATATGAAATAATGCACAGAATAACACCTGAATGTTTAATAGAATCAAGCTTAAAAAGAGATAATTTTGTAACACAACAAACAATTTAGTGATAATTTTCACGTTGAATGAAATGAGTTTAGGTTTTGCACATAATTCATATGAATAATAGGGTCAGATATATATAATATTCTAATGGCATATGTGTATTGGACTGGATTAATTTTAATGAATTTCTACTTTGATAGCATTTATTTCATGAGAAATTTGAATAATTAAACGCAAAAATCGATTGCATATAAATCTAATATAACTTATTGTTTGAATAAAAGAATCAAAAACTTTAATCAGAAATGCATAACATTTTGGTCATTATTGATGTCGGGTTAGGCTTTACGTGACTTAAATCGGTCAGAACTGACTTTTATATTTATAATATATTATCTCATATTATGACATCAAATGAAATGCCATTTTATGACCAGATTTTTAATTCAATATCAATGCCTATACTATTGATTATTTAACTCATCACTGGTTTAAATAATAGAGAAATCATAGAATATAACTAGAAATTTGATGACACAATGAATATAACCTCAAGAGATGTAATAAAGTATTGATTTTTGAAATGCTTTCTCATGTTTTGTCTTTTGGTTCAATCGATTTCACCAAATATATGATTATTTATATTTTTACTCAAACCTAGTATTGAATTCTTTAATGAAATCTATAAATTATTTAAAATATTAGACACACAACTATCACAACACAATCTACTCAAAGAATTTTAATTCAGATCTTATTTATTAGAATTTATAATTTTAAAAACTTAAAAATAAACCATTAATCTCCTCATTAATTGTGAAATTTTGATAATTCAAAAAGTCTTCAAAATTCACATTTATCTCCAAAATATTTCATGAAATTCTTTTGAAATCTCTCGAAGACTTCTTTTATTATTAACAAAAGATAGATTTTGTTAACTAATATAATAATGATAAAGATTATGAATGGGCAATGACTTCAAAGTCAGGGGGTATAGGGCACTGATAAGAGACTCAAAATCACAGGGAGGTAGAGGGGGAGGGTATTTTTCAACCGACAAATTCTTGCAGAATTTAATTAAAAATAATGTAATGTAACAGAATTTCGACTAATTCCTCAAATATTTGACAGGATTTGACAGAAATGAGGCAAAGTATGATGAATTCTGTAAGAAAATAACAAAATTTGACCAAATTTAGCAAGAATTTGGTAAAATCCTGCTATTTTTCTAAAAATTTAGACAGAATTTCACAGAATATTCTTCAAAAACTGCGCGTTGGGCGCCGTTTTCTCAATATTTCTAGAGGGTCCTAATTTACCTTAAACTCAGGTAGGTATTTTGTCATTTTTCGGAGACAAAGGATATTTTGGCTATACTCCCATTGCCCATCCCTAATAAAGAGATTAAAAAGATATAACTAATTATTTAATAAATCTTGTAGAAATTGCACAGAATCGCAGTTATTCTAGCGTTCCTTCTTTTTATTATTAAAATGGAATTATAAAATTATTTATTACATTCTAAACTTCAAATTTATTCTTGGTCGATTTTAGATATTTCTGCTGCAGAAGTGAAAATGTTATTTTTCATAAAAATTTATGTATTTATTCCTTATTTTAGGTAAAAAACTAAAAATTCATAATAATATTTATTTTATGTTTATCACAGAAATTAAAAGCAACGATGCGTTAGGAAAACAATCGAAATGAATGACATTAATTCATAAAATATGAATTACGTTTGGAGTCATTACACATTCAATATTACTCTCACTATTGAAAACTTTTTCCAATTAATATCAATGGATTGCTAGAAAAGTACAATCTATAGACCGGTATTAGTATCAGAAACTTAAAAGTTCTGAATTTGTTTATTAGTTTTCACTACTAATCGAAGTAATTTTGTGGAAATATCAAAGATTGACAATTCTTTACAAGAAGTAAAAACGTTTATTTTCTAACTAATTAGAGTAATAATAGTCAAATAGGAATTCTTTAACATTTTTAAATTAATCTTCTTTGTTTGCAAGTTATTCATGAAAAGAGATTTAAATTTTGCGACTATTCCGCTAAAAGACTTCAAAAAGATTGGTTCCATATTAAATATCTAACAGAAGCAGGAATGCGCAAAGGGTAGTACAGGCGGCATTTTAGCCAGATATTCCTATAGACTCTATGCAAGGCCCCATGGCAATTTTCAGGAAAAGGCGCTTTTTCGAATAATATGTCGAATTCTGTGAAAATCTTTTGAAAATATTAGAATATTTTCAAATTCTTATTAATTTTTGTCAAATTTTGCTTAAGAATGATCATGCATGAGACCAGACATGGCAAAGTGCCGGTGAATTTTGATAATAGGAAAGCTTAAATTAAAAATAAATTGTAACTTGTCAAAAAGGTTCTAATATACCAACAAAACTATTTTTAAAAACATTTACATGAATTTCTCTAACTCTTATATAAGTTTGAAGTAATTCGGTTTAAGGGGCGGGGGTCAAATAATTTTTTAAAAACCAAGTTTTGCTTGTACAATTTGTAGGTCTTCTTTATGTATGAATGATGTATAATATAATGAGGAATATTACTACAGTATTGTGATATAATATACTGTAGGGTACAAAATATGCTGCAATGAAGTAACCCATTCTTCTAATATTTTATCCATTCGAGCTTTGATAATTCTGATACCAATATTAATTAATATTTATTTGTGATAATATTAGGCATTTAATTCATAAATAAAATAGATTATTTCTAGTTTATTTGTTTATTTAGATTAATACTTAGATTATAAATTAGTAATTTTGTTAACATATTAATCTGATAAATTACAACAAAATGCCAAATATAAATTCTTATTTAAATAATGAAAATTACATTTTCATTCGTTTTTGAAAACGAAAAATAAACTAATTTTCATTTTAGAAAATCAATAAATAGTGGTAAGTCGTGAAAACTGGCAATTGATATGTCTTTTAAAATAAATGACTGAATAATTTTTATTTTTATTAATAACTACTTTCATTGATTTCAATGCAATTTAATCCATGCAATCATTTATCTTCAGAAGGGATTCTGAGAGTAGTATTTAAATGAATAAAACAAAAACTAATCGTGTATTTCGTTACTAAAAGCTACCTTCTCTCTTTTTTATTAACTTTTAGTATACAGAGCAGTGAATTAATTGTTTTGTGAAAAAATATTCAATTATAATAAAAGCTTACAAACAATTTGATAAATTACACCAATTTTTTTAATATCAGTTCTCAGTAAATGATTCTTAAAGTGTCTGTTAATAGAAGTGAAAATGATCTGAAAACTATTGCCATTGTTCCGGATGAATAATAGCCATAGTAATTTTTTTATAAAATTAAAAAATAATTTAACATTAATTTTGCACCCTTGCTGTGATTCAGGCATTATAAGTTACAAGTTTAATTTTTTTAAATCAATATTAATTTTTAAAATCAAAAATTGTTTTGTACCATTTTATATTGTTTTAAAAAGAAATGTTAATAAAACAGTACAAACAATTCATAATAATGCATAATAAATATTATTTTGATAGATTCCAAGTTTATTTTATTGAATTCAAAGAATTTTATTTATTTTATTATACGTTTCATTATAAGGAAAAGGATGCAATTATAGAGCAATTTTGTAAATATACTATTCACTTTCTCCAAAATTTTCCTAACGTGGGCTTAATTATAACTGGTCGGGAAATTGAATATTGGACAGTCATTTCTTTCATAATATAAATTTTTGAAAATATTAGCAAGTTAATTTTTAAATATATGTGAAAGCACTTCTTCATAAGAAGTTTGATAAATATAAGCTGAAAATAGTAGGGATATTCGCTACCATTCTCTCACTGTGTATGTATTACAGTGAAGCCTACATGTTTCTTCTTATAAGACCTTTATCAAACTTCTTACAGTTTAAACCCCTTTAAAATACTTTCACATCAGATATGTTAGACAGCCGGTCGCTTTTAGAATTAGGCTTAAACTTGCGTCAAAAAAAACTATTACAAACTTTATTAGAAAAAAATATGAGACGAGTTCTGAATATTTTTGTTTTTAGCAGAAAATTTAAAAATAGATTCTCCACATTTGCTAAAAATATATTTATTTAATGTTTTAGAAAATTGAGAATGTTATTGATAAAGTTTATTTTGAGCTATTATTATAAAAAGAATATTATACTGATTATTAGCCGTGAATATTCTAGTATTTTCTATATATAGTATTATGTAAATTAGTTTTTGAATTTAGTTATGTAAATTTTCATTTTACTAGCTATCCCTCGTTTCATTTTAGCTCTATACATGATAACTATTTAATGAAATTTTTTTGATTTTTCTGTTCAAAAGTCAAAAATATTCAGAACTCGTCTCACATTTTTTTCTAATAAAGTTTGTATTAGTTTTTTTTTGACGTTTAATCCTAATCTTGAATGCGACCGACTGTCTAAGATCTCTGTTTCACATATAATAAATTTTTAATGGTTAATCATAAATTTAAAAATGTCCAAAAATTGAACAATTGTCACACTAAAATGCATTTTCTTAGGTTGTTCTAAGATTTCTAAAATAAATATTAGATATGTTAGAGAGGCAGAAGTCAAAGCTTATGGTCAATAGCGTTACAAAATCCACATTAGACATTTCTGGTATCTTGCTTTTTATGTCCTAGCTTTAAAATATTTCGTATACTTAGTAGTTTCATCGTAAATGAATACAGAAACTGCACCCATATTTGATATAAATTAAATAAATTAAGTAATAGCTTAGCTTTTCTAATGTTTAAATAATTTTTAAATTACTCTTTATTTTAAGTTAAAATTGTAATAAATTATAAAATTATTTGATTAATAAGAATTATAATTTAGATACGCTTTCAGGTAATTATGTTTTATGTCAATTATTTAATAACAATTAATGAGACATTAGTCCCACACTTCTGAAAATTATAATATTAATATTAGGACTATTAACTAAATGAGTTTATCTTAAACAACTTAGTCGGAGTCAATCTTATATAAAATTTTTAATTTCATTAAATTGTGAGACAATAATTAAACAAATCATTTTTGATAAGTTTGTTATTTATTATTAAAAATTATTACTTGTACTGGAATGACTTCCTTATTATAAGATCAGAAATTCCCCGGGTTAAAGATATTCGCTTTTGGAATAATACTGTAGTTTAGATTTTTGTTTTGCATGTTGAATTTCTAATAATTAGAATCTAATTGAAATTATTTTTCAATCCCAAAATTGGGCTCAATTTTAAATATTTTATTACTATTTTTTTAAATGTTTTCCTCTGTTTTCAGATATTTTTGCTAAAAATATAATAGTGTTTCTCAAAACTTCATTAAAGAGCTCAAGAGATCAATATTAATGATTTTGGTTGCAAAATGATATTCTGGTATATTTCCTTTAAGCACATGAAATATTGCTCAGTTATTATATGTTTTAATATTTCACAATTAATTCTTAAAAAACAAAATTGTTTTGAAAAAAGGATTATAGTTTGGAAGAAAATAATCGTATATCAGAATCATTATTACAAAATTAAATATTTAATAAATGTATTCTCCTTTTATGTGGATATTATATTTTATGCAAATTATTATATTATTTATCGATTAAATGAGATTGAATAATATTGAAATATTTCCGCCCAATAATGCCGAGGTATCTAAGAATACAAGTGATTGATGTCCATTCAGGGAAAAGTAAACGAATAATTATTATTATAGATAAAATATCTAGCAAACTGGAAAAAATCATCTAATATTTAAGTTAACAAACACTTAAGTATAGTGTTGTAAGTTCAAAGAAAAGTCCAATCAAAGGGGGCGCAGGGTATAGAACGTAGAAGTTTCAAAGGGGTTTATTTTGAGCTTTTATTACTTTTTATGGCACAAATAATATAATTTATATCAAATTAAACTTAATTCCGTCAATTCTGAACATTCTCTTCTCAGGCATAACAGACTCCACGCATTCAGTAGGACAGGTATCTTACAAAAAATATTCTCAAAATTCCCATGGAGATATTATAGAATTGATTAAATTCAAAGAAAAATTTGTGTTTTTGTCCATGATATGCATTTTTGAGAAATCTGAAAAATTAAACCAAGGGAATTTACGTTAGGTTTTGTTCATGGGAACCTTACACGGAACCAAGGAGTAATTTAAGGAATAAATTCCAAGACCATTGGGTTTATAATAATTTTATAAAAGAAACAAGGCGGTGGGTGGGGGTGAGGTGGAAACGAATCTATATACTCCATTTTCTTCGAAAACGGAGTTAACAAATCGAAAAAGTCACGTAAAATTTTTAGAAGTCAAAAGTATCCTGGCTATACCCCACTGGCCATCCCGGTTAATGAAATAAAAATTGAGATAAAATTATGTTGTTTTTCATTAATAAATTTACAAGGGTTAATTTGGTTTTCATTTGTTGTTCATTATCTTTTTCTCCAAAGAAAGCGTTTCGACTTCATTATGATTTGTTGAGCAATAGATTGAAATAAAATCATATAATGTTTCACATTTTGTTTGGGAAAGTGATTCGAAGAAAATGTTATAATTTATATGTTATAGAGAATAACATTATAGAACCTAATGATCCATATCTTGTACTTTATGTAATCGTTTTATTTTAAAAAAGAAAAAATATCTGAACAAAAATGTAGAAATAAATTCAAGAGAAATGACCATTTCTTGACTATTATTTAGCATTTATTTTAAGCTAATATTTGTAAGTTATATAAAGATTTTCTTCAGTTTTCATTTAAAAATTTTTTCACAATTCAATCCACTTTTGCACTTTAGATCTTGTGATAATCGTGAAAGAGAGGCAAATGAATGAACAATGAATACATAAAATTCTGATTGTACTAAATAGCGATGTGATCTGGGGCTTGAATCAGATAAGAGATTGAAACTGAATCATATCTACAGTACTATTACAAACTCTATAGATTTCAATGGAGTTCAATAGAGTTCAATAGAGTTCAATAGAGTTCAATAGAGTTCAATAGAGTTAGTATTAGTAGATATGATTCAGTTTCAATCTCTTATCTGATTCAATCTCTTATCTGATTCAAGCCCCAGATCACATCGCTGGTACTAAACCTTTTTAGGTCATGTCTGTTATGAGATGTCAACAAATATAATATATTGCCATCAAATCTCGATATTCATAAATCTTTAGAATTCTATCCTTTGATATGGAATTTATGCAATTTATCAATACTTATACTCATTCCAGTGATCTCCAAGAGAAGAGGGGCAAATTTCGAAATCACCCTGGTAAAATAAGTTGAACCCTAAAAAGCATCAATTTGTACTGTTGCCAGACTCAACCCATTGTAATTGGAGAAATAGTGGAATGTTCTGTAAACTGAACTAAATTTTAAAAATGTTCAAATCCCGTAAAACTATCATTTGTATCAGCGGTAAAGAGAGAATTACTTACAGAACAGACACAAATGTAGTATTTCTTACTTTTAATACCATTAATATTATCGAATGTCTTATTCTATAGACATTTCAACTACATTTCTAAATTACAATATTATTTTATTCATAAATATACACGTCTTTTGCTATTTGCAAAAATTATATTCATTTTTCGTTTATATGAGTTTATAAAGAACTGTCCTGTTCAGCTAATCAATCAACAATTTTCACAGAGATTCAAAAGGATTTTATATTCATTCTGAATAAAAAGCAATTTTAAAAATGTGTTTTTCCATTCATATAATATATTCTACCCACACATCACCAGGACAAATATATTACTCAAAAAATTATTAGACAAAAAACAAGAAAAGT
>JAQFXN010001128.1:0-16511 GCA_034693365.1 Liacarus xylariae
GATCATTTAAAGAATGATTATTATGAATTTTATAATCAAGTTTTAAGTCGTAAAGTATAATCAAAATATCTCATTGGATTTTTAAGTTATTTTAAAAAATAAGTTGTAAAATTACTTTAACCCCAACCTTTATTTTAATCATATGATTCTGTATTAAAATTCGCGTCGACCTCTATCAGTAGCATCGCATCACTTTGCTATTGTAATCCTTTCCTCCCTACCATGTACAATACTTAATTTATTGATTGCGCGAGTTTTGTGCGCTTCTATTGCGTTCATTGGAATTGCGTTTATTGTAATTCATTGCACTTTATTTCCATTTGCAAACACTAGTTATTTTTAAGTTTTGGATCCGGGTATACAACACATTTTTGAGTGAATTTTTTTCAACGCTGAAAAAAATCTTTAATTAAAAAAATTAAATATTTAATTTTTGGTTGTGTTAGTCATTCAATGTTTTGTCCGATACCGCTAAACATTCTAGCTTATAACTATTCTAGAATCTTTTTACTTTTTATAAATCATTTATAGCAGTGTTAAAGACAGTGAAACTGACACTAACGACAAACCCTCGTTTCTAGAATTAAAAATCATTATAGTTATGACCTTATTATGTGGAACGGTTGTTCCCTCACGTACTGTACAAGTAAGAAAGTGAGTCTAATTTTAAAATCTACAAAGACAAATATTTTTTTTAAAATAAATAGTTAATTCATTCCAAAATTACTCCAAATCATAAAAAACAACATGATGACGTAAAACAATAGAAATAATTATTTATAAGACACAGCATAGGAAAAATAAATCATATATGGTGATTAAAATAATATAGTAATTAACCTATTGTAATTAAAGTAGGTAATACTGAATGGGCAGCATAGACAGCACAGGCAGCAAGGCCACCATTTGAGTTCTGGTCAATATTTTTCATTTGATTTTTCTATTTTGTCAATTTTCTGTAATACCAAGGCTACTTAAAAATTTGAAGAAATATTTTTTTGATAGCAGCATTGGCACTAGACAAAAACTACCAAGCTCACAAAATTGAAAATTTTCTCAAATATAAAGGACATCTAGCTTGACAAAAAAAACTATATGAAAAAAATATTGATCTGAACTCAAATGGTAGACTGTGCTGCCTGTGCTGCCCATTCAGTATTATCCAAATAGTTTCTAAAAAACAACAAAAAACTACTTTAAATAACTTTTTATTCATTAGATTTTTTTCAATTCTTAATTATAAGTATTAATGATATGAATTATAATTATAAAAGTTATTTATAACTTTTTATTTGAAAAACAAATCCATTCAATCACTTTGATTTATAAGTAGAGAGAGATTTCATTCTAAACTTAATTTGTGTTAAAATAATTCAAATATTTTTTGAGTGCAAATAATTTTCAGAAAAAAATTTATAAATCATTTTAGACAATGAATAAGTTTAAAAAATTTAGACCAAAAATATTTCAATTGGGCTCTACTCTAATTAAATTTGACCGACCATTGGATAAACATCTGAGAGTTGATAACTATTTAATAAATTCATATTTAGATGAAATTACAGAAAAGATGTCATCAAATAAAATAAGAAATTATAAAAAGCATTTAAAGACAAAATTCAAATTTAATCCTCTATTAATCAAAAATAATCTCATACTCTTATGCTTTATAATTAATATAATTAAATATGCACTTATATTGGCTGTCCATGACCTGAGTGTTGAGACGCGTATTATTCTTGTCGATTGGTCACTGTTTTTAGGCGGAGTTCAAAAGTTTCATCTTTTAATAATAATTTTTGTATGTATTTGGGGTCTATTTTTGCGTATATTATTTCATATGAACACTAGTAGAGAGCTATTTGTTTGGACACAACTTTTCCAATTGATGAGAGGAATGATGACTCCGGCACAGTTTGGCCTATTTAATAGAAATGATACCAATTTGTTGAAAAAATTTTCAATTCGATGTAAATTAGCATTTCAAGTGGTTCAATACACCTTTCTAGTATATGGTATTTAAAAAATAAACTTTCTCTCTAAAAAATCTTCAATCTAATAATCAGTCATTATTATGACAATCTATTCTACAGTAACTCTATTAATTAAACATGCTGATTGAAATATTTAGGATCTTTTGAATAAACAATAAACAATCGAGATATATAGAATAGTTTTCAGAAATTCCCTTGTTCCATTTCGTCTATAATTTGAAAACCAATAATTTGATCTGAGAATCCATGATATTGTGTAAAAACCGTTTCATTCACTAAAAATCAAATTTTGTAACTAAAACCAAAGAGGTTTAGGCAAAGACAGTTATTTTTACCAAACAATTTTTTTCTATATGTTCCTTCTAATATTTTAGTATCATTTCTCTATACTTCACTTACCTTAAAATACCTTCACTTAACTTAAGTGAGAGTTCTGTCTCTAAGTTAGCTTATCTTATATTTTCAGTTAACAATTACATTAGCCAGTTAATTACATGCTATTCTCGCCTCTCAAATCAGTTTCACGTTAACTGTAAATTGCATATATTGACCCTTAATACTTTGGTGCAATCTCATCAATAAAATATTGTTATATTTTATTACAACTTATTCTGATAATTTTAGCAAAACACACATGTATTGTCACTCTGACCATTAGCATTGTTTTATAAAATCAAATGTTTGATATTTTATTTGTTAAATTATAATTTGAATTTTTATTCCAAAGTTTCTTTACAACTCATCACTTGGATTGGTATTTCAATACAATATTATTCAGTCAAACAATTCGTTTATTCCCTGGGCTTTGGACTAAGTTTAATGATTTGCTCTTACTATGCATTACACGACACCTACACGTCTAGCGCTTACATATATCTGATATACAATTTCATATCATTAAGAATCGCCAAATTGAACGACAAATTATTCAGTCTTACGAAAAGTGGTTTGGATTCAACTAATCTATTATATTTGTGTCAACACCTTTTGGCCGAACACAACAGTATATGCTATCAAATAAAAAATTACAATAAATTTTGGAGAAAATATTTATTATATCTATTAATAACTATAATTCCGACAAATCTATTCCTATTAAATCAGCTCCTAATTAAAAAAGTAGCTATATTTTCATTTTTCTTCAATGCATTTCTAGTATTGCTTACCTGGATATTCGTATTCTTCATATCCTTCTGTGCATCACATGTCGCCCAATCCATACATTCAACAGCCAATAAACTTTTTATACTCCAATTACGTACCAAAAACACTCGGAGTTATAAAACTAAAATTAAGATAATGACTTGCTTTGAACGCCTGGTCAACCAAAATATTGTCATTGGCTTTTCAGTCAGTTCTCTGTTTGTGATGACATATCCAATGCTTTATAAAGTATGTAGTATTGCATATAATATTTATAATTAACATATTTTGAAAATTTTTTCAGATGTAATATATATTTTTACTTCTTTACAGTTAATCGTTTTGTATATAAGATTTTTAATACTGACCAACAAATTGGCTCAAAATCTGAATTAAATACTAAAACTAATTTCAATGTCTTAAAATAGTATCAACCAAGAGGGGCCTAAATACCCCCTGAATTCAAGATTTTGCAAAATGCCCCCTGGCGTTTTGTGAGGGTGGCAAACAATTTTTATTTTTACCTGTGCATTTTCATATTTTGGAAAGTTGAAGGAAACCTCCTTGAATTTTCGACAATTTTAAAAATACCTCCACCTATACCTCACCTGATTCGGTAGATCTTGGCTATCCTTTTCTTAAAATAAAGTTTTAACATGTTGAAAACTCGACACTAAATTTTAATGGGATTTAATGAAAAGTCGTATAGAAGGCAATTACATTGAATATGATTGAATCCATTTTCGATTGTATTGTTTTGATTGCATGGATTGAAATGTTTTCAATTGCATTCATTGTTTTCAATTGAGTTCATTACAGTATCAATATTTTAATCAATTGCTTATGCTCATGGACAATTCTTTATTGAAACAACGTGTTTATGTGTTCAAGAATTAATGTCATAAATTCTCTACAGTATATTGTTTTAATATTACTCGTGAAAACATATTAATTTATTAGAATACAATGCAGTATTTGTGTTCTTTTAAAACAAGTAAACTAAGAATAAGAAATCACCGTAAGATGCGATATATGCCCGTGCTTTTGCTTCATAAGATTGTTTGCTGTGCGCACATACAAAACAGGGGTTTCTCACTAATTATTGTTAATTTGTAAAAAAATAAATAAAATCAATAAATAAAAAATGTTTTTATTTTAATGAGATGTTCCCTCGAATTCAGCAAACAAAAGGAGTATAATATCTAAAGCATTTCCTAAAAAAGCTTTCTATTTATTTGGAACAAATCGTCACATATGCATGTCTGATGAAAATATTTTTCGTTATCAAGTTTTTTTTATCGAATTAAAATTTTGTTTACAATTCTTTGAGAATTCTCTTTATATTTAGAGAAGGGATTGTGAAATATTCTGCCTGTCATTAATGTGTGACTTAAAATCTTTTAAAACACTTCAATAAAGAATCTATTAAATTTTTTCAATTAAAATATGAGACACAAACACTTAGCAATATAAGAATGTTTATGAATAGGTGATTTATTTAACTATGTAAATGAAAATTCTAAAAATCCGATTATAATTGAAATCATCTTTTACAATTCTTTCAAATTCTTACATTTTTAAACATTAAAATAAATTGTTTTGCAAATATTTTATTTGGAATTTCATGTAGATTTGAGAAAATTTCAATCCGAATTAACTTCATTATGCATTTTAACAAGGACATTTGCTGTGTTCATGAATTCAGGAAAGAGCCCGAAAAGACCGAACTCTAATCTTACAGAAGAACGCTATTACGACAACTTGAAAAGGCGTATCTCTTCTCTCTATTCCGTCATCGCAATGGCAAATACAGGCTTTACCAGTTCATAAACAGGCTGAGCGACTCTCGTTCCACTTTTATGAGTCGCTTACTGCCAGAAATATGGGTCACCAGTACTGCCAGTGTTGGAGTGCATGGGAGAGAGAGGGAGAGGGAAAAGAGAGAATGCTTTTATTGATTTTGTACTGTTTGCCAGGTTTGGGAGAGTAGAGAGCACTTTGAGAAGCTTTAAAATACAATATGTTTAAGAAGGGAGAGGGATATGTGTGAGCTCTGTGTGCGAGAGTTTGCGCTGCAATACAATTATAGCAAAACCCTTAACCTTAGCCTATATTATAAGTGAATTGTAATAAAGAGTGAAGTAATAAATGATGAGTTTTTTTGAGCTGAGATGAGAGGATGAGATGCTATGCCTGCTCTCTACTGCTGCAGCTTTATATACAATACAGTAGTATATTCTGGGAAACGGATTGTGGTCTCAAAAGGATTGTCGGTCACGACATTCACTGCACATAACATTACCCAAAAAAATGTGTGACATTCAAAACGAGTTTTCTTTTTCGATATAAGAATTGTAAGAATAAAAAGAAGAATTTCTTTCGTTTTGTTTGAAAAGAAAGAGAAAAAAAGAAATACAAAACAAATGAGAGACTAAGAAAAGTTTTTATACGTCTATAAATGAGAACTTTCTTATAAAGTAGTTTTTCATCTATTCGTCTCTCTCTCTCTCTCTCTCTCTCTCTCTCTCTCTCTCTCTCTCTCTCTCTCTCTCTCGTCTCTCTCTCCTCCTCCTCCTTTGCTCTCTAATTCATTCATTCATTACTTGTGTTTTTGGTTCATTTCTTATGTTTGTTTTTACTTAAGATTATTTGTGAATCTGTAGAATCAGTTCTAAATATTATTCTTCAGTAGTTTTCCGAATATTTTCTCTTATATTTAGAATTTGTGCAAAAAAGTTATTTAGATTTTTGCTGTCACTCAGACTTAAAATATAAAAATTGGCAAAAATTTTCATGCATTTTGTTTATATAAACTATGCATAAATTCAGAGATTTCCAGACTTACCGAAGTCAGAAGGTATGGGAGTACAGCATATATGAGAATTTTACTTCAAAATTCTATAGAGTGACTCAGATATAGATAATTTATCCCGGATATAATTATGAAAAAAGCTTATAAACGCCATTTTCATGAAATTTTAACATGGTTGAAATAATTCTGAATTTATATAGAATTGTACAACATATTCTGTGTTTAAACAGAAAACGGATATTTAGCATCATTTTATGTCATTGATAAAGTGAACGTAAAATAACACTTTAAAAATGCATTTTGTCCTCAGAATGTAAGGGGGTTACTTTGAATATATACTTGGCAAAACTTTATGTTTTGTTGATACCCCCAAATAGACATCTCTGCACACGTTTCTTATCAGTATTTGTATACAGACTTCAAATACAGTATAATCGTTGCTTTTATTTGAGCACAAAATGAAATTTTAGCTTCTCTTTTCTCCATTGACTCATCAAATCATATATTTTCAATAATAAAAAGAATGAATTTATTTCATAAATTTTGAGCTCAATTTTATAGGATTAATTTCTGTCAAAGATATCTTCTTTTAAGCACTTTCTGTGACAGAATATTTTTAAAATAAAACTAACTTTTAGAACCATACTCTTCGCAAGCTGTTGGATACTCTTTGCCAATATTCATTTCACCAACCATTATAAACTCAATCACTTCTGTGCGAATGTTTATATAATTAAGAATAGGTTAATTAAATAATGTTCGGTTAGTTCATGTTAATTTTCTTAGCAATAATTCATCATTTATTCCCATTTTATAAAATTTTAACAAAATAATTTGAACTAAAGTTAATTAGAAATAAATAATTCTGTAATGAAATCTATATTATTATTGGTTATCGAAGAGTATATTATCAAACAGTATATATTTCGATTATAAAGAGATTTTGGTGAAGAGTACCCTGTTTATTGGTATATAATGCGCACGTGAATATCTCAAAAATTTATGTTTTTTTGCTCAGATAATGCGCACTAAAACTATATAACTTTTAAAAAATTCCATTCAAATAAATGCTAATAATTAGTATAGTCTGACAAATATCTTTCTTTACACCAGGAATTGCCAAGGTCGGCAGAGTCAGAGGTGATGGAATTTTGTGTATTTCCCAAAAGTAGATTTCAAAATTAATTTATCAAAATTAGACAAATGCAAAGGGGAGGGGGAGTTAGGTAAAAATCAAAATTTTTTGCTGAGGCGCAAAAAGTCAGAGGTGTATTTTGCAAAATCTAAAACTCAGGAGTATTTAAGCTATATCTCCTTGGCTACCAGTGCTTTACACTTATATTAAATACCAAAATTGCTTAATTCTTTTTCAACTAAACGCAAATTAGGTTTTCTTCGGAGATTTCTAAGGGAACACCATATTGGCAGACATTTGAATCTAATATCAATACAAGGGTGATAAATGAGAAGAAAACTGGCCTAAGGATATTATATTATAATATTGTCCTAAAGGCGAGAGAAATGGCAAATAACAAATTATACAGGAACTCTTTAAGAATAAAATATTTCAAAAAATTAACTTATTCTCTCATATAATGCACACCCACCATATAGTGCGCACCTATAAATTTTTGCAAATAATCACTTTTTTCTTCAGATAATGCGCGCATTATGTACCAATAAACAGAATAAAGTAATCTTAACTTTTAATTAATATAAAAGTTGTCTTTAATTTAATTAATGTAAAGATTTTTATGCTAAAAAATGTCTTTTTCTCATCATTAGGTTAATTGTCAGTTGAGTGTAATGAATAGTGAAAGTATATAAAATATATAATCAGGTGATATAAAACCAAAAAACTAAACAACAAAACTCTACTATCAATGAATAAAGTTTTGTGGAAATAGTTTTGCTGATAATTTATTTGATAATATCTATATCTACTCTCAAACAAAAGTAATAACAATAAAAAAAATTATCGTAAATTCTGTTTTCATATCAAAGATTTTCGATATAAACTACAAAATAACTGATCATTAGATAAGAATCTGAGACATATAGTAATGAATCAAAATTTATTTATTTCTTTTATTGCCTTCAAATTCTGCTATAGTGTTCACAAATTATAATAGAAATGAATTCATTGGTTTTGTTTTTTATTTTTCATGACTTTTGCCATAGATTTTCAACTATTAAACTTTAAATCACTATTTACTGTAAATGCTTTTTAGTTAAACTGTAAACGATTGAGAAAATGCCGTAATTTTCCGAGAATTTATATCTCTTTTGTCTCACCCGTGTCTTATATGTTGAGTACTTGGCCTACTCAGGCTTGATATTCCTAGAAAAACAGGCGGCAAAACATCTCTTCAGAGCGAAACTAATGCAATTAATTTCAACAGACTTATTCTTGAAATTCATATCATGAGAAATCACTACTTAACTCGTCTCAGATTTAGGGAAAGGGATGTAACTGTGATCATCGCATTGATACTAAACTGAAAATCATTTTGAAAGTTTTAGAGAAGAGAAAGTCAACGCAACCCGGGTGGGGTATATCACCACAAGTCTTACACAGTCATGCAGGAAAAGATACGTATACTTGATTAATTTGAATGCTATTATAGTTGATTAGTAATCAATGATTTCAGAATGTTTTATAATAAAAACAACGATAAAGTGATGTGTGAATCACGATTCAGCAGATTTTAATACAATTATACAAAATATAATATTTGAATTTTAATTGATGTTATTTTCTCTGATAATTTTAACTTGTATAATTCTAAATATGTAATACAATCATCTAGTACAGATTTTGTCATCGATGAGGAGGGGTTATTGGGAACTAGACCTCTTTCCTCTTCTCATCCCTGCAAAAGCTAAACGAAAAATACAACTCATTTCTCGTATGACTGTTAGGGGAAACGATTCGTTGCAAAGCTATGTTTCGAATCAATCAAATTTGTTGACTATAAATAACAGACTTCTTATGTTCGCCTCCTGTTATACAAATAATTTCTCTTTCACTCTCGCACTCAAAATAATTTTATTTAATCTTTGACAGATATATTGAATAATGATTTCTGTTTTTCATTTATTGATATTCTCTAAGAGTTTTTAATTTCTTAATACAAATGCAATAAATTAAACAATATTATAAAAATGTGAATTATGAGTCATTGAAATCCCTATTTTTATTTATGATTTTTTGATACATTTCCAAAGAACCAAAAAACATATCCCTTGTAATTCTTGAGCAATAATTTTAGAATAATTGATGGAAAGTAGTTTTGAGAAGAAAATTGAAGAATATATAGATATCTTATAAGTGAAGTCATGAGAATATTCTTTAAGCTATAATTATATGCAATATTGGATTTGATGGATGAAATCACATGAAACCCGGGATAACCAAGGTGGTATAGTCAAATACAGCGCAATCACGAAAATTTTGCAAAATAGCTCTTAAATTTTCTGATTTGACCCTTATTCACATTTGTCAAAAAATGAATAATTTTGTCGAAATGTAAATAATATTTTAATTTCGGAGAAAATTTAACTAAATTTAGTCATAAATTCTTCATGTACAGTCGCTTTCAAATGAACCTGTGATGGGGCAAAAAATATTGAGTTCAAATATATTACTGTATTTTCAATACTTTATTAATTTGTTTATTACATGAGTTGTGAATAACATTTTATCAATGATATGATGAGTAAATGAAAATAATCTGCAGAAAATGATTAATTGTCTGAATCAATGGCCAAACAAATGAAGTATTAGTATATTTGTATTGAATTGTACAAATTTAGAAAAAAGTCTCAATTCAGTTCAATATATTAATATTTTAGTTGTTTTGCCATTGATTCAGGCAATTAATCATTCTCTAACGAGATAATTATTTTGTTAATCCTTTCATTTACTCATCAAATCATTGATAAAGTTTTATTCACAACTCATGTTTATTAGCACTGCTGTCCCTCATTCTTGTATATAACAGGTGACGACATGCATTAATGCACAGGGTACAAAATTTTGTATTAAAATCGTACGAATTTTTAACTCCGCTTTCGAAGAAAAAGGAGTATATAGATTCGTTTGCAGCCCCCTCACCACCACTGCTACCACTGCTACCACCACAACTGCTACCACCATCACTGCTACCACTGCTACCATTACTACCACCACCACTGCTACCACTGCTACCACCACCACTGCTACCACCACCACTGTACCACCAACACTGCTACCACCACCACTGTACCACCAACACTGCTACCACTGTTAACACTACTACCACTTACTTAATAAAGTATATTTATTAACTCCGTTTTCGAAGAAAAAGGAGTATATAGATTCGTTTCCACCCCACCCTCACCACCACTACTACTACTACTGCCACCCCACCTCTTTATTAGTAGCGGAAAAGTGCATCACCACCACTACCACCACCACTACTACTACTACTACTACTACTACAACTGCCACCCCACCTCTTTATTAGTAGCGGAAAAGTGCATCACCACCACTACCACCACCACTACTACTACTACCACTACTACTACTACTGCCACCCCACCTCTTTATTAGTAGCGGAAAAGTGCATCACCACCACCACCACTACTACTACTACTACTACTACTACTACTACTACTACTACTACTACTACTACCACTACTACTACTACTACTACTACTACTGCCACTATTACGACTGAGTTGATCGACAAAACAAATGCTATGGATGCAGAGGTCGAACTGATCGAAAAAACAAATGCCATGGAGGCAATGGTAGAGTTGATAGACAAAACAGATGCCTTGGAGGCAGAGGTCGAACTGATCGAAAAAACAAATGCAGAGATCCTCTATTGCAGTGGGATTCTATTACAAATCAATGGAATGAGAGCCTCTATTGAAGTGGGAATCTATTACAAATTCATGGGATAAGATCCTCTATTGCAGTAGGAATTTATTAAAATCCATAGGATGAGAGCCTATATTGCAATCGGAATCTATTATAAATCCATAGGATGAGAGCTTCTATTGCAGTGGGAATCTATTACAAATCGATGGGATAATAACCTCTATTGCAGTGGGAATCTATTACAAATCAATAGAATGAGAGCCTCTATTACATTGGGAATCTATTATAAATCCATGGGATAATAACCTCTATTGCAGTGGCAATATATATTACATATCAATGGGATGAGAGCCTCTATTGCAGTGGGAATCTATTACAAATTTATGGGATAAGATCCTCTATTGCAGTAGGAATTTATTAAAATCTATAGGATGAGAGCCTATATTGCAGTCGGAATCTATTATAAATCCATAGGATGAGAGCTTCTATTGCAGTTGGAATCTATTACAAATCGATGGGATAATAACCTCTATTGCAGTGGGAATCTATTACAAATCAATGGGAATAGAGCCTCTATTGCGGTGGGAATCTATTACAAATTCATAGGATGAGAGCTTCTATTGCAATGTGAATCTATTACAAATTCATGGGATGAGAGCCTCTATTGCAGTCGGAATCTATTATGAATCCATAGGATGAGAGTTTCTATTTCAGTGGGAATCTATTACAAATTGATGAGATAAGAATCTCTATTTAAGTGGGAATCTTAAAATCCATGGGATGAGAGCCTATATTGCAGTGGGAATCTATTACAAATCGATGGGATAATAACCTCTATTGCAGTGGGAATCTATTAAAGATCATGGGATAAGAGTTTCTATTGCAGTGAGAATCTATTACCAATCCATTTGATGAGAGCTTCTATTGCAGTGGGAATCCATTACAAATTCATGGAATGGGAGCCTCTATTGCAATGTGAATCTATTACAAATCAATGGAATGAGAGCCTCTATTACATTGGGAATCTATTATAAATCCATGGGATAGTAACCTCTATTGTAGTGGGAATATATTACAAATCAATGGGATGAGAGCCTATATAGCAGTGGGAATCTATTACACATTCATTGGATAAGAGCCTCTATTGCAGTGGGAATCTATTACAAATTCATGAAATAAGAACCTCTATTGAAATGGAAAACTTAAAATCCATGGGATTAGAGTTTATATTGCAGTGGGAATTTATTACAATCCATAGGATGAGAACCTCTATTGCAGTGGGAATCAATTATAAATCCATCGGATCAGAGCCTCAATTGCAGTGGGAATCTATTATAAATCCACGAGATAATAACCTCTATTGCAGTGGGAATATTTTACAAATCAATTGGATGAGAACCTCTATTACAGTGGGAATCTATTACAAATTCATGGGATAAGAGCCTCTATTGCAGTGGGAATCTATTACAAATTCTTGGGATGAGAGCCTCTATTGAAGAAGGAATCTATTACAAATTCGTGGGATGAAGGCCACTATTGCAGTGAGAATCTATGACAAATACATGGAATGAGAGCCTCTATTGCAGTGGAAATCTATTATAAATCCATAGGATAATAACCTGTATTGCAGTGGGAATATATTACAAATCAATTGGATGAGAGCATCTATTGCAGTGGGAATCTATTAGAAATTCATGGGATTAGAGCCTCTATTGCAATGGGAATCTATTACTAATTCATGAGATAAGAACCTTTATTGAAATGGAAATCTTAAAATCCATGGGATGAGAACCTATATTGAAGTGGGAATTTATTACAATCCATGGGATAAGAACCTCTATTGCAGTGGGAATCTATTATAAATCCATCGGATGAGAGTTTTCAATGCAATGTGAATCTATTACAAATCCTTGGGATGAGAACCTCTATTGCAGTGGGAATCTATTACCAATCCATTGGATAGGAGCCTCTATTGCAGTGGGAATCTATTACAATTCCATGAGGTTAGATCCTCTATTGAAGTGGGAATCTATTATAAATTCATGAGATAAGAACCTCTATTGAAATGGGAATCTTAAAATCCATGGGATGAAAGTTTATATTGCAGTGGGAATTTATTACAATCCATGGGATGAGAACCTCTATTGCAGTGGGAATCTATTATAAATCCATCTGATGAGAGGCTCAATTGCAGTGGGAATCTATTATGAATCCATGGGATAATAACCTCTATTGCAGTGGGAATATTTTACAAATCAATGGGATGAGAGCCTCTATTACAGTGGGAATCTATTACAATTTCATGCGATAAGAGCCTCTATTGCAGTGGGAATCTATTACAAATTCATGGGATGAGAGCCTCTATTGAAGAAGGAATCAATTACAAATTCATGGGATGAAAGCCACTATTGCAGTGAGAATCTATGACATATACATGGAATGAGAGCCTCTATTGCAGTGGGAATCTATTACAAATTAATGGAATGAGAACTTCTATTGCAATTTGAATCTATTACAAATCCTTGAAAGGAGAGCCTTTATTGCAGTGGGAATCTATTACAAATCAATGGATTGAGAGCGTCTATTGCAGTGGGAATCTATTATAAATCCATA
The DNA here is from genome assembly GCA_034693365.1 of Liacarus xylariae. Lineage (NCBI taxonomy): Eukaryota > Metazoa > Arthropoda > Arachnida > Sarcoptiformes > Liacaridae > Liacarus > Liacarus xylariae. The sequence continues at coordinate 13,430 of JAQFXN010001128.1, forward strand.
AGATGAGAGCTTCTATTGCAGTGGGAATCTATTATAATTGATGAGATAAGAATCTCTATTTAAGTGGGAATCTTAAAATCCATGGTATGAGAGCCTATATTGCAGTGGTAATTTATTACAATCCATGGGATGAAAACCTCTATTGCAGTGGGAATCTATGAAAAATCATGGGATAAGAGCCTCTATTGCAGTGGGAATCTATTACTAATCCATGGGATGAGAGCCTCTATTGCAGTGGGATTCTATTATAAATCAATGGAATGAGAACCTCTATTACATTGAGAATTTATTATAAATCCATGGGATAATAACCTCTATTGCAGTGGGAATATATTACAAATCAATGGGATGAGAGCCTCTATTGCAGTGGGAAACTATTATGAATCCATGGGATAATATCCTCTATTGCAGTGAGAATATTTTACAAATCAATGGGATGAGAGCCTCTATTGCAGTAGGAATCTATTACAAATTCATGGGATAAGAGCCTCTATTGCAATGGGAATCTATTACCAATCCATGGGATGAGAGCCTCTATTGCAGTGGGAATCTATTACAAATTTATGGGATGAGAGCCTCTATTGCAATTTGAATCTATTACAAATCAATGGAATGAGAGCGTCTATTGCAGTGGGAATCTATTACAAATCCATAAGATAAGAGCCTCTATTGAAGTAGGAATCTTAAAATCAATGGGATGAGAACCTCAATTGCAGTGGGAATCTATTACAAATTCATGGAATGGAAGCATCTATTGCAATGTGAATCTATTACAAATTCATGGTATAAGAGCCTCTATTGCATTGGTAATCTTAAAATCCATAGGATGAGAGCCTCTATTGCGGTGGGAATCTATTATAAATCCATGGAATGAGAGCCTCTATTTCAGTGAGAATCTATTACAAATCCATGGGATAAGAGCCTCTATTGAAGAAAGAATCTATTACAAATTCATGGGATGAAAGCTACTATTGCAGTGAGAATCTATGACAAATACATGGAATGAGAGCCTCTATTGCAGTGGGATTCTATTACAAATTCATGGGATGAGAACCTTTAATGCAATGTGAATATATTATAAATCCTAGGGATGAGAGCCTCTATTGCAGTGGGAATCTATTACAAATCAATGGAATGAGAGCCTAAATTGCAGTGGGAATCTATTACAAATCCATTGGATAAGAGCCTCTATTGCAGTGGGAATCTATTACAAATCCATGGGGTGATATCCTCTATTGCAGTGGGAATCTATTACAGATCCATGGGGTGAGAGCCTCTATTGCAGAGGGAATCTATTACAAACCCATGGGGTGAGAGCCTCTATTACAATGGGAATCTATTACAAATCCATGGGATATGAGCCTCCTGCGCAATGGGAATCTATTACAAATCCATGAGATGAGAGCCTATATTGCAGTGGAAATCTATTATAAATCCATAAGATGAGAGCCTCTATTGCAGTGAAAATCTATTTCAAATCCATTGGATAGCAACCTCCAGCGCAATTGGAATCTATTACAAATCCATGGTATGAGAGCCATCAATACATGAGAATCTATTACAAATCTATGATATTAGAGCCACCAGTGCAATGTTAATCTATTACAAATCTAGAAAATGAGAACTTAAGAAACATATAATTCATTGGGAAAGCGGAGTTATGTTTATTAATATGTTAAATATTTGTAAGCGCTTCGGAAATCAGTTCTCATTGTGTAATCTTTGATTACAATACAACAATTAATATTTAAATTTTTAATTAAATATCAAAACTTAAAACTAGTAATAGAATTGAAATCAAATTATTTTAAATTGTGAAATAAATTGTTTAAAATGTCGACAAAAGATCAAGATTTAAAGAATTAGATATTAATACAAAAGTAGAGTTAATTAATTGTTATCGAAACAATGGTTCGACACAAAGACAATTGGCTGACAAATATGATATCGATTTAAGTACTGTTAGCCGAATCATATCAAATGCAGAAACTTATTTATATAAATCATTAAATCGAAACAAAAAGTGCAAAAGAATAAGAAAAGAGTCGAAATATGAAAAACTAAATGAATTGGTTTATGAGTTTATTAAGACCTCAAATGCAAATATAATACCAATCGATGGCCCAATCATTAGATCATTTGCATTACAAGTTGCCGCTCAACTAGAGTTAGTTGATTTCAAGGGATCCAGAGTTTGGCTTCAAAAGTTCAACTATAGATATGAGATTAAATACAATTCATATGCGGGCGAAGCTTCAGATGTTAACCAAAATATAGTAAATGACTGGAAGTCAAGACTAAATGATTTGACAAAAGATTATAAAAAAACGAAGATATACTCAATTTCGACGAAAAGGCGCTTTATATAAAATGTTACCAAAGAATTTATATTTGATTAAACGTTCAAAATATATCGGAACTAAAAAAGCAAAGGAGAGGATTACAATTGGATTTTGTTGTTCTATGACAGGGGAAAAGTTTAAGCTCTTATTACTAGAAAGTCTAAAAAGCCTCACTGTTTTCAATCTATTGATTATAAAATCGATTCATTGGGAGTTAATTATTATTATAATTCCACCGCTTGGAAGACTCAATCGATTTTTAATGATTATTTGGCAAAACTTGACAAAAAGTTTAGATTAAAAAATCGAAAAGTTTTGCAATGAAGACGAGTCATCTCCAGACAAAGTGATGACCGAAACCATTTCACTCAATAAAGCGACAGAAATGACATAAACGCTGTCAAACTATGTTATGAAAGAATTGCCCGAAGTTTTTATTCATTTTGAGAAGAAATCAAGAAAACAAACGTTAACTCAAACTTCAATCAAAGACTACTTTAATTAATCATTTTTAGAGCCTATTCATTGAATATTTCCTTTTTAAAAACTATTTCTATGTGTAAAACAATTGTCATTAAAATTAATTCAATCCTTAATACCATTTGTATTGTGTACTCTATAACTGCAATACCTCTCTAAGTGCAACACATTTGCAAATACTTCCTATGTTGTAGAGAATATTCACTGCAATAAAAATTATTTTTCAATTTCTTTCATTTTCCCAATTTATGGATTTGATA
>JAQFXN010001129.1:0-16505 GCA_034693365.1 Liacarus xylariae
GGAGGACTTGTGTGCACTCCTCTACCCGACCCACTGCTGTCACCAACTGGTGGTGGACTGGACTCTATCGCAGCCCTCAAATAAAACTCTTTATTCAATAAAATTATTAACAATTAATTAGTCTTTCATTTAATTATAATTCAAATCAATTGCAAACAAAGCAAACAATCGATTGATTGTTGTATTGAATAACAGAAAACGTGTTTTAAGTTTTGACGTCTTTTAAACTTTCGGTCGTTTTGTCTAAACTTTAACTCAATTGCAATACAAAGCAAATATATTTATCACTCAATTAGTCCTATATTTAGACAATTATTTACAGATAAGACATTCAAAGGAAAAAGCAGTCATTTATTATATAATTAATTAAATAAATGCAAAAAATATTAATTAAACTGATATTAAATTAAATGATTGTCTATTGGTTTGCAAATGACTTGAGGTTTAAAATCCAATACTCTTTTCCCTATATTTAGTGCTAAAGGAAAATGTGTTCAAAATTTTGGATTAATTTATTTGTATATTCGAGACGTAATTTATAGTCTAATTGAGGTTTTTTCAAATCACTGCTAAATCACGTTCTGATTTAAATTACTGGTCGCTGATTGGTTTGTCACAAGTCTGTATAACATTTTAGTGTAAGGTCACAAACTCAGGATTGTGACTCTTAACCATTTTTTCTATAAAAATTTCAATTGAGCCAAAATATTGTCTAAAATTATCGAATCTGTTCTGCATATCTCAATTTAAAATGATCTTGGGAAAGAATATTTAGTAATATGAGGATGGGATGGATCAATTAAAAAAAATTCAATTGGGAAACAATTTAATTAAAGTTGAGATTTGTAATAAAAACAATTTTGAATATTGATTGTATGGAATTTAAAATTATGTAAAAGATAAAAATCTCAAATCTCAGTAAAATCATAGAAAAATAAAATTTTGAAAATAAATAACTTGATTTTATATAAGCGTTGGACAAATGGGGTATAGCCTAAAATTGCCCTTGTCTCTAAAAGATCAGCAAAATATCACCTTGATGATTCTGGGAATTGAAGGAAAAATATACGCTCCCCTCGGTATGTTGAGAAAGTGACGCTAAAAGCTCTGTTCTAGATTCTTAGAAAAATAATAGAATCTTGCTAACTTTGGCCAAATTGTGTTCTGCTCCTACAGAAGTCATTATATTTGTAGAATTCTGTTAACTTCTTGCAGAATTAGTCGAAATTGTTAAATTGCGTCATTTTAATTATATTTTGCATTTATAAAATATCTTCCGTATACTTTCCAGTGACTGAAGCCCTTATTTATACCACCTGATATTGAAGTCTTTGTCCATCCTTAATTTTATATATAGATAAATTCTACTTTGTTTTAAACTTATATAATTCCAAAACTCCTTTTTCTCCCTTATTTTTGTCCATAAATTTAACCAAAATCCTTTTGTATTATTTTCGGATTTGGTCACTCTATGTGAAACAGAAAAACAAGATAGATATTTTTGTTTGAATACACCATCAAAAAAACATTGTCTATTAGTGTTGATTATTTTATTGAATTTATTTTGTTATTTCAAAAGCTTATGAATTGTTCAATAAGTTTTCCAATAAGTTCAAAATAAAATCTAGACAACATTTGAACAGGTTAAAAATATATTCATAAATCACTTACTAGGCTACATTTTTTTTGTTTACAAATATTTATTATGTTAAAAGGAACATTATCGTTTCTAGAAGTTGTTTTGTTTGAATAGACTAGTTGAATTGTTATAGATTTACATCTTTTAGCAATTTATATATAAAATTTTTAAAATAATGTACATTTTCATATAGCTTGTTATTTTAAATTAAATTAATTGTTACTTCTTATTTCAATAGCATATTCGGTATTCCATTATTAATAGGAAATTTGTGTCCGGTTTGAGGACAAACCAGATATCCCTCAATTATGTCGATATCAAAGAGCAGGTGATGTACTTGTTTTAGAGTCTCCACATTTTCGATTGCAATATTGTCATTCAGATCAATGGACAATTTAGTGCCAAACTGGAGCAAAAGATAAAACAAAATATTCTTAGACACTTTCCCTAATACCACAAGACATGTACAAGCCGTCTTATTCGAAGCCCATTTTTCCTGAATTTATATTTTTACCATCCTAACAATAAAATTGTTCAAAACTTTGATACAGTGATAATTAATTAATATACTGTATTTCGAAAGAATCTTGAAAATTAAACATGTGCCCACCTTAGATCTGGTTAACAAAATAATTATAATTTTTTTTTAAAAATCTACTGTAATAACTAACTATATCCTGATAATTTCTTCTTCAGATTAAGTTTAAAACTAATTCTTACTGTAGATACATATGTATTTGTGAATTTTCAAAATAGACTCTCAACATAAAGACTACAAGCAATTGACATAAACTATACAAGTATTTAAATGTTTCTTCAATTAAACATGCGTAGTTCCGAGTGTGATTTGAAAATTCACAAACACATATCTTAAACTATAGATAAACTGCCATCTATTGTTGTAATATAAATGTATATTGAAAGTTATAAACTAAATTGGTGCTATAATTAAATTTATATTTAAATATTTGAGAAAATTATTATTCTCTGATTTTAATGTTTTCAGATAGATTTCGACTAGATCAGTTTCGGGAGATGTGGCTTTTGGTGATATGCTTTTAAAGGAATGTGAGTTCGGGTAAATACCTTTTCCAACAGTAAAGGCAAATCTGATTTTTTCTAGCTTTAATGTAATTTTTAAAAATATCCCCTCTATTCTTCTCTTTACTAGGCCGACCTTGGTCACCACCTGGTTACATTCTACTTAACGTGCTCTTCCTGAATCACCATGTTTTGTATGCACATACCTTTTTGGCTAGATCGTTTAATACATTGAAATCAATCAGATCTATCAATCTGATAATAAGTTCCTTGTTAAACTCAACAGCCACTCTTTCCTCCTTCGTTACCTAAATTCAGAATTAAATAAATGAAATTGAATTAATAAATATTTTCATTTTACAATTATTTCTAATGGATAGCCATTCGGTCCGTTTGACGAAAGCATATTATGTGTTAATAATTTCATTGTTTTAAATAATGTTGAACATATATATATTTTGACTAATTTTTAGTTAAATACTATTTTTATAATTCAATTTTAATGCCATTCTATTGATTTGATATTTATAGTCTCGTTTTCAATTATGAATGATTATGCGCTCTGTAGTCAAACAGATTTATAAATTGTAAATGTATACTATATTTTGGATAGGGATGATAAAAAATATAACAACCAAGTCTAATATTAAATTCAGCATTTATTTTAAAATTGAAATTTTACCAAATAATTGTCACTTAATCAAGTGTAGCTAATTGAATTAAATATTCCAAAATATTGCAAAATGCACCAATGACTTTTATTTGAAGGTGCATCACAGGCAAAATATTTTGTTGTTGTCTTACTTTCACTTTGATATTTTTACATTTTGGAATTCTTTATATCTCTCCTACCTGAAAACTCAAAATTCAATCAACTATACTCCTGCATTTAATTATGTTTATTTAATATTTTCCAAGTTTAAGTACCTCGAATAATTTTATTTTAAAAATATCTGTTCAAAAAAATAAATTTCTCTTTACTATGATCAACTCTGCTCTTAATATGTTCTTGTTTATTTAAAACATAGTTGATGTTGAAAATCATTTTATTTAAATTATTTATTATATACAATCTTATCTATTAAAGTTCACACTTGAATTACAAAATCCATAGATTAATTTTTCCAGACAGAAATGTTGAAAGTGATAAATTTTGTAAGGAAATATTTTCTACTTATCAGGATAATGGCCTTATAAATATGTTTCTGTTTAAAGATATGTTTAAATATTATGTTCTTGAACATCCAGCGACTTTGTAGAGATTTCCACACCTCTACTGAAACACTCAATAATGTGGAAGGTTTCTATCTGACCCTCTGAGAAAGTGAGTAAATTTTGTAAAATGAGATAAATTCAATATGATTAAAAGTTCTAAGGGGCAAATTTTTACACTTTTAAAAGTATAAATAATTCACTTTTGAAAATTTATGAAATACACTTCACTGAATGTATTATAAAACTCAAAGTCTTTATTTTCATTAAAACTAAAATTTCCAGGGGAACATTACTTTTTCGAAATAAATAATTTTACTTTTATTTACTTTTACTTTGACTAAATTTTCACTATGTATGATAGATAACATTATTTAGATACAGAAAATAACCACAGAATTCAATTTGAAATTAAATTTAGGCGGTCAAATAGACTGATTTCATCAATATTCTTTCTTATTTTTATTACATTTAAGCTGTTTTTACTATTAAAAGTATTAATTTTCATTTAAAAATTGTCTTTGTTTAAAATATTTTCCTTATTAATTTTGGAAATTGTCAAACATTTACCTGGGAGGTGTTTTTAGCACACTCCAGATTGATAGCCTATACCAAACTTTGTATACCCCAAATCATACTTGCCTGCTTTTCAAAGAAATATTTTCAAACATAATCATTGTTTTAAAGTAGAATATAATAATTTTATTCATTAATATTACAATTTTGATCTTGAATTTAATATTTGAATTTTAACCTACAAAGCATGCATTGTAGAAGTTATATAGTTATCAGAGATGCATAGATAAAAAAGTCGTGTATTTTATTTTCAAAATGTCACCGAAAGGTATTCCTGGCTGTACTTCGGAAATTTGGGTTAAGAAGAGAAGGGTTTATAACTTCATTTTTAAACTTGTAAAGAATATGGATGGACAATGGGTGTACAGTCAAAATACCCCCTATGTCTCCGAAAAATGACCAAAATAGCACACTGTGATGAAGGAAAAACCTTGACCCCTCCCCTACTAGATATTTTGAGAAAATTACGCCTAAGGCGTCATTTTTGAGTAATATTTTTTGAAATTATATCCAATTTCTCAGAAAAATAGCAGAATTAAAATATTTGCTAATTTTCGTCAAATTCTTTTGAATTCTTACAGAATTCATCATAATTTATATGAATTCTATTAAATTCTTGCAGAATTAGTAGAAATTCAGTTAAATTATATGAGAAAACCAAACCAAAATGCAGGAGGAGTATTCAGACCTGTACCCTCTTTTTGCACATCCATGATGGTTTTTCATAATTTTTTGAAAATATTGTCATGTATTTTGTAAGTGCAGTGTATTATTTGACAGTATAATTAGGAGACATGACACTTTTTGTGGTGCATACCTATTAGTGCTCATAAGGCCTACGCTTAGATAGCCTTCTTGTGGTGTATACCTATTGAGCTGAAGATAAAGCCTATTAAACATAATGTTGAGTCCTCTATGATAAACCTTATTATAAACTATATTATTATGAATACTTTTATTATAAACACTAAGAGTAAACACATTATTATAAACACTATTACAATTACCATTATAATCTATCAAACAATTATCTTTTGAGGTTCAGAATAACTGAACCTATATGTTAGTCATTAACTCTAAAACATTTTCAATTAAACATAACGCCTTTAGGCTATCACGTAGTATTGAGGTAATGGGATTTTACTTTATAAGACAAAGACGCATTTGCGTCAATCGGCTATGAGCCAATACATACATTTACCCATAATGAGCTTCCAATCAGAACTGGTGATGGGAGTAAGTTACAACTTAGGCGCATATGCGCACTATTATTATTGGCTGAGATTCAGAGAGTTATTACTGAGTTTTTCAGAAAGAGTGGGGGGATTCGAGTTCTAGAGCCAAGTGTGTAAACTCGCATTTTTGATTTTCTATTCTTGATTCTTTTATTGAACAAACTTTGAATAAACTCTTTACAAGTAAGTCTTTGTTTTCTTTCCTTCTTTAAAAGTTAATCAGCATAACTCAATGGTCGGCCCAGGCCTTCGGGCCTGGGGCCGAACCAGGAGAAGTATTTCCTTTTTTATATGTCTCATCTGGGCACTACCGACCGGTAATATAGGTATAGTGCAGGTCCTCGAAGTATTGAGAGGTCTAGAAACGACCAGTCTGAGGATATGGTTTCCTCTGGAGAGGAGGTATAGCCCAACTGGTTCTGTAGAGTGCCCAGGCGTCCGGTTCCGAGCGTTTGTTCACGACTTAACCGCTCGAGTTCGGTCAGCCACGCAGAACATCGCTATGACCCAGGAGTGAACAAAGCCTGGGACCGGCGCTGCAAGGAATGGGATGATGGACCCAAGGGAAGGGCTTTATGCAAGATGACGATGGATTCGGGCTGTATGGGACACGGCCACGCCCGCAGCAATTGACGAGCAAATGGTCATACTCGATAGTGTGGATCGGAGAGCCCGTAATCGTCTCAATATTATGTAATAGATTTAATATTATTTAACATAATATAGTTTGTATAAAATTGAATTTTATAAAAGTAAAGTCAACTATCATAACGTCGAATAAAAATTTATCTATACACTTATTGTGAGAATTCAATTCATAAATGTAAATGATAATTTTAGTGTTTTGTAATTTTGTTGTCAAACCTAATTAAAATTATATTAAATAAAAAGACATTTAATTATATACTATTTATTTAAACAAAGTATTCTTAATATTAAACAATTTTATTTTTTAAATTATTGATTTTTATTTTATCAAGTTAACAATTCAATAATTATATTAAACAAAATGTTCTAATAATCAAATAAGAATGAAGAATATTTTAATTAAAATATTATTGCTTACTATTTAAGTTAATTGAAACTTGTAATATATTTTGCACTTAACCCCCTTAATGATGGCGTGAAGAGGGGCTCCATGAATTGTCCCTTATAGTTTCGGCTGGATTCCCCTATAGACTCTCCAATATAAAGTTGTGGAAATTTGAAAGCTTTTTTCTATTTTAACTATCATTTCTGTCTATTTATTTATTTTTTTAAAAATATATTTATTTTTATAATTTTGATTTTGTGGTCTATTTTCCCTCTTCTCCCTTTCCCCATACATTCATTCATTTTCGTGATCCCTTATCCATTCGAGTCGGGGTTGACGGTCAGCAATCATGGACCTCCATTCACTCCTATCCGCCATACCTTGGATTCCGGTCTGAGACAAACCCATTCGATTGCACAACTCTTCTATGTGCGATCGCAACGACTTTCTGGGTATTCCTCTCGGTCTACGGCCGTTAGGCAGAGACAAATAGACTCTTCGCGACAGTCTATTTGTAGGCATTCCCAGCACATGTCCGAACCAACGCAACTGTGATTTCTTTAACTTGAGAAGCAGCCGCTCTATGTTTAGAGAATCTCTGATGGCTGAGTTTCTGATTCTTTCAATCCTTCTAATTCCAGCCACCCTTATCAGAAATCTCATCTAGGCCGTCTGCACCCGCTATCTCATTCTTTTCATCATTACCCAAAGTTTATGACCATAGGTGAGGGTCTGCACAAAGACTTATTAGAACGCCGCTAACTTCGCATAAGTCTCCCCTACCCCTCCTCTTCATATATTTATGTAAAGCTTACATAAAGTCACGTCTGGTGTTTTACTTTTTATTCTTCTGCGCCAAGTTATCACCGCCGACCTGATCCCGACGGTAACGGTTAGAGTCGTGTCATATATGGCTGGACTCATCTTTGTCAAGCTTTATAAAAATATATATCTTGTGTCAGTTGGACCCGTGGATTAGCTTTATTTAGCCCACATCAATTCATGTTTATGTGAAATAATTCACATTTTGGATAATTTTTCAGTTGATTTTAGAAATAGTAAAGAAAAATATGCGATAATCTGTTTGAAAAATATTTTTAAAACAATTTTCTTATTGATTTACAAAAATGTATTCTCAAGTCTTACTTCATATGATTTGAAATAATTGATAGTAAATAACTTCCAACACGAAAATCCCACTCTTTTATCACTAATTCTTGACATTAAAGACTGTAACTGAAAATACTCAATTTGAAATTTTTATAAAATATTTAAATATAAAATAAAAAATAATCTTCATACTTTAATTCTATTTTTTATCGAAAATCTTTCGTAAAAACATTTGTCTTCATATTGTTTTATTTGAGTAATATATGACTGATTTAATAGTTTATAGGATTTATTCACTTCAGAATTTACTGAAGAAGCGGAGAATATTAGAATAAAAAATACCGTTGCTATAATCGAAAATGTATATAACCAGAATAATTTTATAACTAACATAAGTTTTGTAAAAATAAGAGTAAATAAAATAAATATGTTTATTATTCCGAGATTTAGCCAAAAAACAAGCAATGATTTCGACCAGAATTGTGTGTTATATTCATTTATTTCGGTATAGATTGAATCAAATAATATAAATGATTTAGAATAAGTAATGGTATCGTTGACATCAGCGCTCTTAGTGTTTATCAAATTATTTATTGAATTAATTTTAATTTTTAAATATTTACATAATATTTGAAAATGAATGACTAGATATACACCGATATTAAAACAATAGTGCGAACCAATAATATATAATATAGTATTAGGAATACCGAAAAATACAATTTCATATGTAGTGCAATGAAGAATATATGGTATGAATATTGCGATTAGTGTCAGAATGGGTACAATTATGTCATTGTTGAATTTAACAACGTTAAATAAAAATTTAGTTTTATCAATTATTTCTCTGATTTGCTTTTCATCTGTGAGACCAACACTATTGGGCGAAACCAAACCCGACATCATTTCAAACACTTTAAGAAATGTTGGTTTTACTCCATTCTTATAATTACACCAATAGATTAGTTTTAAGGAAAGCAACATGATGAATATTAAAAGTAAGAATATATTTGAGTGAAATCTGATTCCATATAAATAAGAAAAATCTCCGAAAACAATATAAATATATGAATTTTGTTTATTTAATATTAATATTATAACACTTTTTAGTGATTGGATTAATAAAATTATAAACACAACAATAGGATTGTGTAATAAATTTCTTCTTAGAATATAATTATTGTTATAATTATTTCTATTAAGACATAAACCAATTCTAAACAAATGATTTTCCGCTGATTTTATAATCAAATTGTTTGGCAAACATTTGTTTGCATCAAATGATTCCATAGTTTATATAACTAATACATTATATTGTTTAACATAGAGTTTGAATTTCATGATTTGAAACTAGACCTTGAGATTAGGTATACATTTGTCAATTAATAAAGATGATTTTTATCATCTTTTAAGATAATTAAAATTTTCTAAATTATAATTGTCCTTATTATCAATTTACTTTAGTACTTTAGCAAATTTATGAACAAATTAGTTCATAGTTAGAAGTTTTTGATAATATGGTACTGCTACATTAAAAAATGCAATTAATCTGAATATTGTAGAATCACAAGATAAAGTTTCTCTCATTTGTTACATTAAACAAAGTCAATATTTAATAAAGCTATACTGAACATTTTTGATATCAGGACAAAACCTCGAATGACAAAAGCATCGAAAAATAAAATATTGTTCAAAAATTTTTAAAAATTAATAATAAGATAGGGAAGTAAGGAAATAAGTTAAAACTAAAAATTAGCTTCTGGATTGTAAAATAATGGAGATATTTGACTAATTTTAGAGGAAGGAGGAATTCTGTTTATTCCTATATAATAAAAATAGTTTTTAAAAAATAAATTAACAAAAGTCATATTACTCCCTAAAAATAGTTACAATTAATATTTAAAACATTTTGAACAGTGTTTTGTTTTTCGATGTTTTGTCCTTTGATGTTTTTGCTTTCGATGTATGGTCCGGGAACCAACATTTGTGCCTTGTTTAATAAATTACTTTTGTATAAATAGACATTATTCAATTTGCACCAATTTGAAAAATGAATTGTAAATATTTTATCCTTAAACAAATATTTGTTATATTTAAACAAAATACAAGCGTATATTTGATAAATAAATTCAAAACTATAAATGCAGTATGTCTAAATTTTAAAAACCAGGAATTGACAGATGAAATACAGATAAAACAAGTCAAAAGAATTTACTAGAATTTCTCTTAAAATCCAAGATTGAATGAATGCCCCAACAGGTTCAGGGAAAATAGGCTCACAATTTTATGGGACATTTCCACATAAATTATAGTAAATTGAAAGGTATACATAAAAATCCTTTACATAGCTATTTGAGTTTGATTGTACCTAGGTTATTTCTAAATCGTTAATAATTTTTCAAAATAAAAAAAAAATATTTTTTACCACATTTGTAAAAATTGATTACTTTTTATCTTAACTGCCCAGGGGCACTGCCAACAGATTTCAAACTTGTTGATATTTTCTATTGATTTACATTAATAATTAAGTAAAAATTGCAAAACTCAATGATATATCTCAGAGCTCTGATAGTGTGACCGGGTGGACTAATATGCCCATATCTCTACTTAATAGGCAACAAGGTATTGAGTTCGAACCCTGCCTCGAATGGGCATTCTTTCTCTCTGAGTTTAGTTTGTTGGGCCTGGGGTGGGGCAAGATGACAAAGGGTCATCAATTGGTAGTATGCAATCAGCTATCGTCACGAGCCTCGCTGTACGGAGGGCTCAGTTGTGTTCTCTTAAATATATGACACCATCCTTACTGTCATATCTCTGAGTCAAGCAGTGATCCCTGGCTAGGTTGAAATCCCCAGTTGTGCAGAGAGAAGGTCCCCCTAAAAAGGGATTGGATGAAAAAACTGATCTATCACATGTACTAAATATCTAAAACCAAGTCAAATCATCTATCCTGTACCCTAATTATTTATGCCATTCCTTAATTATCTATCCAATGCGCATCTTTTGTCCCATACCCTAATCTTCCCTGTTTTGGTAACTTAATTTGCGATATTTATTCTTAATATTTAATTAGAATATAGGTCAAGTTTGAAGTTGCCCCTGAGCAGTTAAAATAAAAATTGATCTATTTTTACAGATGCTGGCTAATACTTTTTTGATTTTGAAAAAATTATCAAGGCCTTAGAAATAACCTAGGTACAATTAAACTCAGGTACAATTAAACTCAGGTACAATTAAACTCAGATAGTTATGTAAAGACTGTATCTATAAGTTAGGAAAATATTTATATAAGTGGCACAAATGTCAACTTATATAACTTATGTACATACTGTATATTCTTATGTACTTAACACAAATTTAATCTGCAAAGTTTAATCTATAAGTCTATCTATCTATAAGTGCTTCGCTTTATTTTATTCGTAATCATTCAACGCATACTTTTTTGCTCAGGGTGACATCATTATATATCCTGAAAATGAAATTATACCTTGAAGGAGCGAATACTAGCTCTATCTAATTAACAGTAATATCTGATTACAGCTGAGTACAGTAATTTAAATATAATTTTACATAAATTATACATAATTATAAATTATAATATATAAAAGTACCTTGGAATTCCCAATGGACCAGCTGACTCCGTTGCCAGTGGGAAATTTTTATATTCTTATATAGTGCACATCATTAAGAATAATTTCTCCGCTGGGTAAAATTCTGTTGCGGTTATAGTTACCTTTGGACAGGGGTTTAAAAAATCTAAAATAAGTAGGAGACGTACCTATATAGGACAAGTGATTATTTAGGCAAAGAAATAAGATAACATGAAAATTGTGAAATATCATATACATATATTAATTTATTATAGTCAATATGGTTAGGTTAATGAATTCCATTAAAATTATAGAAAAATAAATTTAAATAAGAAACACAAATACAAATATATACTCTTATATTCCATGTATAACGCGCGCGTTATCTAATGAAAAAGTATATTATTTGCCAGAATATTGGGGGCGCGTTATACACGGGGTGCGCATTATACATGAAGCTGAATTACTCAAAAAAATTGAAAATCAAAATTAATTAATTTAATAAAATACAAGAAAATTTATTAGGTTTCTTGATTTAGGAATTTCTTATAACGACTAGAATAATCTGTAATCATTAGAAATATCACAGAATATTAAAAGATAAATTATTTATAACCTTTTAGTTCACAATTTTTATCTTAACTAATAGTTTGAAAACAACAAAACAAATAAAAATGCCAATATCAATTTAAATATTCAAATTATTGCAATATATCAATATATTAATAAATTATGTTATTTTAAACAAAGAGAATCTTTAAGTGTCAAGAGATGCGCGTTATACACTGGGTGCGCGTTATCTATAGAAATTTTTCTAATTTAGAAAAATCAATTTTTTCAGTTATGCACGTTATACATGGTTGCGCGATATACATGGGATATAAGGGTAATGGTTTTTAGCCAGATTTACCAATTGGATTAAAGTAGAACATCGAAAAGTATTATAGGAATATCTGAAAAAGTAAGGGGGTAATTTTATAGCTTCAAGGTTAAACAGTGGAAAAATAGAATTGTATTCTATTATTCATAAGATAGAAACAGATTAAGCAAGAGAGTTGTTCTACAACTCATTTAACGTTCCCTCAATTGTATTATGAAGAATTGCGATCAATAACATTGGGTGACTTCCCTGTTCTTACTATGCAGAGCGTGTCAAAAGCCGGTCAGTATTTAATTCAAATGTACAAGCATCCTGATCCAATACCTATTGGTCTTAACAATGGTAGTTACCCAACGTTATGACGTGATCGGATACAGTCTTGACACCAGAATTCGACGAATTTTCACTATTAAAAAAATATTTTCCATTTCTCAATTAATTTATTTTATTTATTCAATAGAATAGTAATTAATAGAACATTTCCTTTCTGTAATTCCAATAAATAGTGCATAATTACTACAAATGAGATAGTTTTGGTATGATTTTGATGAAAAGTATAGAAAAATGTGCGATAATCTGTTTGAATGAGAAACATAATTATAATTTAAATAAACAATAAAAATACTTCATCCTGACAATATTTATTTTAAATCACTTCATAACATCGGAAATAATTTATAGTAAATAACTTCCAACACGAAAATCCCACTCTTTTATCACCAATTCTTGTCATCAATGATTGTGTGTGTAAAAATTAAAATATCAAAATTCTTATAAAACTAAGCCTGGTCAAATAATTGAACGCATACTTTTAATTTGATTCTTAATTTTGGAAATAGATTAATATTTTGCTTCGGTTTCATATTATAAATGAAAGAGCGATGCAATAAATTATAAGATTTTATTTCTTAAGAATTGACTGACGAAGCCTTGAATATAATGAATAGAAATAATAATCTTATTGAAGAAATTACGTAAATATATGTAATCCTATCTGTGAATAACTGTTGCTTGAATAGTAAGATATAAAGTAGAACAATTAGTGTACATTCTAGTAAAAACCAAATTATGAATAAGAATTTAGACCAGAATTGAGTGTTATATTCATTGATTTCATTATGTATTGAAACAATTGATTCAATTAATTTCAAATTTATTTTTGATTCGCTTTCAATTTTCTTATTTATTGAATCCAGTTTCATTTTAATATAAGAGCTTAAAGAATAAAAGTAGATAACTTGATACATGACAATATTCCACCAATAATAAATGGACAAGGTGAATAGTACAGTGTTAGGTATTCCATAAACGATTGCCTCACCAATAGAATAGTGTATAAGGAATGGGCAGAATGTGAATATGACTGCTAATAAAGGCGCAATGAATTTATTATTATATTTAACCAGAGTAAATAATTTTCTCGTTTTCCTTAACAGTTTTTCCACGTTCTTTTCATTTGTGAGACCAACACTATTGGGCGAAACCAAACCCGACATCATTTCAAACACTTTAAGAAATGTTGGTTTTATTCCATTCATATAATTGTAATAATAGACTGATTGACATAAAATTTTAATACTTTACTATAAATAACATTAAGAAATTGTATAATCTTTATAATACTATCTCTCAATAGAAATTATAAATATAATTCATATTAATATTACTATTGTTTGAATTCGTCATCAAATTGATTATCTGAATAATATTACGTTAAACTAAATAACAATCTTGTCATACATTAATTTAATTTGATTTATTAAAAATAGTTTTTTAGGAATTACTTATTTAATTGTCTTTTTATCGAGTTTTTATTGAAATTAATTCTTATATGACCTTGCTTATTTTGAGTACAACCAAACTAAATGTACATTCATATTTCATCTTGGCTTATGATTCACTTTATTTGAATTATTTTAACAAAAAATAATAAATATTCTAGAAAATATATTTTTTGGCAGTACATATCTATTACCACTTCATTTGCCAATACAATATTTTACCACTTTTAGCAGAATTCGATTGTAGCAGGATATTTCTATAGCACAGAATGACTCTATAGAGTTTTACTGCTAAATATGTTGCAATGCAGCACCAAAGTAGACCACACTAATAAGATAGTTAATGAAAACTGTACTATTTTTCTGTTGTAGCAAAATAAAAAAATTCTATTTCTGATTTGACAATGTGTGTGTGTTAAATATGTAATAGAGTATTTTATTCATATATAAGTGGATTTAAAATAAAGTAAATTAAATATAAGCTTAATCTGTGATTGCAATGTGTCGGATGAGTTGAATAAAAATGAAATATTTATTTAAGCATACGAAAGTTTGATAAATCCTGGCAAGTTTTAGAAATTTAATATAAACATAATGAAATAAACTTCGATAATTTTAAGTCAGCTAATTTTTTTCATTATTAAATCTGGTTATTTTAAACAAACGTCCTGTTGTTTTAATCAATATAGAATTATACATATTTGTGCCATTATATTGAAATGATATCTCATTCCATAAAAGTGTGCGAAATCACCAAAAATTATTAATTTATATGAATTATCATTTTCTCTCAATTGTAAATAAAATTCATATTAATATAATATAATTATAATATCTAATATAAAGTTTTGGAAATTCAAAAGTGGTCGCATGAGCCACCTTTAATGTTATCTATGCCTAATCGTTATGTTCTATTAATTAATAAATGCGGTGGATTATCAAGATATTAAATAATGTATTTAAAACTTTGATTAAAAATATTAATTTAATTATAAGTATTATTACTGAACAATATATGGAATTGTATGTAAAGGTGGCTCACGCGGCTATTTTTGATTGCCAAAACATTATATTATAAATTTCATAACAAATTTGTCAATTAATTTTGTAAAACTTATTTATTTAATAGTCTTATTCACGGCTTATTATTCAAATTAATTTAATATTACCTAGATTATTTTGAGTACAACCAAACTACATGTACTTTCATTTTTCATGTCCAATGATTTATTGTATCCATATTTATTAAAAAATATAATATAATGTTTTAGAAAATAATCTTTATAATAAATACGAAAATACCATTTCCAATATCGATTTTCATTAAATTTCATCTTTTTCGTTTTCAGTAATAAGGTTAAATTTATAATACAATGTACAAATATATTTTTATATATTTTTGTGATGCATGAACCACCAAATATACAAGTCTGATCTAAACTTATAGTCTGAGCTTATAGTAATCCTAGCTATAAATTACTAAAATAATCAAAATTAAATAATGCAATAATAAATAGGGCACTTGGTAGAGTGGTCTATTGAGTTATCCAGAAATGCTATCCAGGAATAACGGGATCGATTCATGACAGGGTCTTTTTGCAAATACTTGTGTTTTATTTTTTTATAGTACTGTTCGCCCAGAGGTAGCATTAATCTGATCGACAGTGATTTTTTATTTGATGTTATTGACATTAGATTGTTTAATTTGAAAAGTATTCAGATAAGTAATTCACTATATTGAATAATTAACCTTTTAGTTGGTAGATAATAAATTTAAAAATCTAGATTTATGCTTAAAATGTGAATTTAAATAAGATATTAAATTTAGTTAATTATAAAATGATAATAAATAAATTCTGTACACTATATCTTGCGTAAACTCAATATATCTAAAATATATGTATATAGAGAATAGTACATTTTGTAATTTAAATTTACTCAGTATACCTAAAATAGATATAAAATATTACATTTGTTACATAACCTAATTTGCATCATTTTACGTAGAATAGAGAGATGTGCAATTTGTTAATTAATTTGTCTCAGTATACGTAAAGTGGATAGAGAATGGTGCAATTTTTTTAATAATTTGTCTCAGTATACGTGAAGTGGATAGAGAATGATGCAATTTGTTAATTAATTTGTCTCAGTATACGTAAAGTGGATAGAGAATGGTGCAATTTTTTTATTAATTTGTCTCAGTATAAGTAAAGTGGATAGAGAATGGTGCAATTTTTTTATTAATTTGTCTCAGTATACATAAAGTGGATAGAGAATGGTGCAATTTGTTAATTAATTTGCATCAGTATACGTAAAGTGGATAAAGAATTGTGCAATTTGTTAATTAATTTGTCTCAGTATACGTAAAGTGGATAGAGAATGGTGCAATTTTTTTATTAATTTGTCTC
>JAQFXN010001130.1:0-16503 GCA_034693365.1 Liacarus xylariae
TAATGATTTTATACAGTAATTCCTGTACTAAAATTTGAGTTCTGGTGTAAAAGTCAACTTTATTTCATATGCCTTTTGATTCCAGAGGTGATAGTATATATCGTTACTAATACTCTATTGATTTTAGTCTTTAATCATTTAAAAGTAAAATTTGTATTCATTTTATATATTTTTTATATAGTCTTCACATATGAATTGAATAGAAATTTTTAACTGGAGTTTAATCGAAGTTTTACGACTCATTAATGACATACTATTCATTATGTGTGGGCTATATTAAAAATATATCAAATGAATACAAATTTTTACTTTAAAATAATTAAAGGCTAAAATCAATAAAGATTTAGTGACGATATATACTTTTTACAATTTAAGTGATGTCAGATCTATGCCCGAGAAATACAACATAAGCAAGTTAATTGGCTTCTTGGATAAGACAGAACAGGACGACACTTTGTCTTGTAATTGCAGGACAAGACATGAAAGTTAGTCTATTCAAGCCTTCATAGTTTGATACAGAAGAAGTTTATTAGTATGTGCTTATACAAGAGGACGGATATCCATGATGCATTTTAGGCCCTTGCATGTCAAGAATCCCTGCATATCTAAGGAATGAATCTCTCTTAAGCTGAAGTAGAATTGCATATCTGATCCACTTTAGGTCTTATCTTATTTTTAATGATTTTTGTTTTTGATTGAGTCAAGTGATGGGATAAGACGACTAATCGCTGTTTAGCTAATATTTATTAAAACTTAAAGAATTTAATTAAATTCTAAGGAAAAGCT
Source organism: Liacarus xylariae (assembly GCA_034693365.1). Classification (NCBI taxonomy): domain Eukaryota; kingdom Metazoa; phylum Arthropoda; class Arachnida; order Sarcoptiformes; family Liacaridae; genus Liacarus; species Liacarus xylariae. The sequence continues at coordinate 787 of JAQFXN010001130.1, forward strand.
TATAATTTTCAAACAACTTAAGCCGTCGTTCAAAATATAAAGGAAAACATAATAAGAAATGTTAATTAAATGCTAATTCGTTTAAAAAGTTTATCAAACATTTGAACTGTTGCTCAAATATAAACATAAGACAGCGGTTCATATAATTAGTAAATTTTCTCCTCTTCTCTTGTGTTATCTCAGGAAAAAAAATGAGCTTAACTAATGAAACGAGAATTTTGGGTTAAAATGAAAATAATTCATCAATTATTTATTCGGTTTTGTTAATAGCAATTCTGTTGTTATTTTAACATTTGTTAACTACATTATGCACTCGTAGGTCAGAGCTATAAAAAAATATCACATGTGTGTAACCTCCATGTGAATATCTCATAAGCATGTAAACTGAGCAATTATAGCCCAACACTTTATTCATTGTGATTAGTTATCTGTTCAGACAGATGATTAATATTAAACCTAAAACTAAATTTTAAATTAAAATTCTAATAAATTATTTGTACTAATACAGGGATGTCGACCATCCAAAACGTTAGGGGGGAGTGGGTATATTTTGGCTTTTCTCCAGAGATGTTAGAGGCCAAATCGATTGGCAAATATTTAATTGAAAATTATGTTTTACCCATAAACAAAGTTGAAATAGTATAAATTACAGTATATTAAACAAACTGTATATTTTTTTGTTTTTAGATTATAAATAAGTAACGAAATTTGTTTTCAGATTTTCCATTGGATATAAATATATCAACAGAGAGCTAAAAACATATTGTGTAGATCTATAATTTTCGAGCTTTCTTGCTTGTAAGTGATCAGGATTCTTGGGGTAATTGACAGATATAATTGGAATGAGGAAAGAGGGGTGCAGCCTTGAATATTCCCTGTGATTTTGACTGATACCACATATGTTGCTCTCCCTATGGCACTCGCCATAGCAATTTTGACAAAATGAAATACACCTATGGCTTCGCCATAAACCAATTTCCTCTGAAATATTCTTCTGTCTCTATACCTGGTTGTTCTTATGACTATAAACTTGTTTTTGGGTGAAGAATTTTCATAGGCTTTGTGCTTTCTATGTCAAAGGTCTTATTATAAATAAAAAGGTAGTTTTTTTTGTTATAATAAAATAACAGCGTTTCTTACAGTCTTTTAATGTCCTGAAAGATATTTAATATACCACTGCCATTGGACGTTCCTGCTTAAATTATTTACATGTAATATTGTTTCCGAAAAAAATTATTTGTAATTTAAAATTATTTGTAATTTAAAATTATTTGTAATTTAAAATTATTTGTAATTAAAAATTATTTGTAATTAAAAATTATCTTGTAATAACATTATGTATATTTATTTGTTTAAAGGAATTAATTAAAAAAGGATTACATTCAATTTAAGCTCATTTAATTGTTTATTAAGCAGCAAACATGTAACTATTTTGAAAATAGCTCTTCCTATTTAGATAAGTATCAATCGATTTTGTTTAATAGATGAAACTTAATTAAAAAATAAGACAATAGAGTTAATCATTAACGGGATATCAAATATTTACTTTATTTTTGTTTTTTGGTTCAAAAATTCTTTACAAAATTTTCGTATCAAATGTTTAAATCTATGGGAAATTCAAATTAATTTCCGTAACGTTTCTCTTGAGTTCACTCCTATTTCTCAATACACTAATCACAACTTTTGAATTAAGAATAACTCTAATTAATTAAATTAAATTACAGGCCAGTGGTGTTGGCCCGCGTGGGACAACTTCTACTGTTGGCCACCGACTCCGGCGGGAAGTCTAATCAGCAAAACGTGTGTAGAAATCTTCAAATCGCATAACATATCTAACTTTGATTCAATAGAACCACAAAAACGTATGTAATATTCTATTTCCTTATTTTCTAATATTAACTCTCGAATAGTGAGAGAATCTCTTCAAGAGATCATTAATAAAAAAGAAACTCTATTTATATAAAACTCTTTTTTTTTGGTTCAATGCATGAAATAATTTCTTTGGTTGAGTTGCAAAATGAAAATATTTGTAACTATTTTTAAAAAAAAATTAAATTTAGAAACTCTTAACTCATTTTGATTGGTTTCATAGAAGAATTGATGAATTTCTAAATTCAAAGCAATTACTTAAAGTGTAATAAAATATTTTATGAAGATTTTTGGAAAATATTTTTCTTAGTTTTCTTTCCTAAACTAGAATTTTTATATATATTAATAGTGTATTTCATCCCAAATTATTTTAATTAATTTATCTGAAACAAGAATAAAAACAAACAAGCATAGATAATATTTTGATAATATTCAAAGTTTTTGGCATTAAATTAAATTATTAAAAAAAACAGAAAAATTCTTAATAGAAATATTCAAATTAGAAATTGATTTGTTATATGTTTTATCTGTATTTTTGATTTTGTTTTTCCATTATTAAGAAATATTTGAATTTAATTATTATATTCTGTTATATCCATTATTTAATTAGATTTTTTTTCGTGTTTTTCGAAACAACTATTTTGATTTTGTTGTTTAGAAATAATTTGAAAACGTAATAAAACTTTTTGTGTATTTTTCTTATTCAATCTTCAATGTTAATTTAGTGATAAGAATATTATATACCCTAGTTTCACGAATAATATAATTTAGGGGACTACCCCAAAATGTCCAAAACCAGTATGTCCAAGCGCAAATGTCCAATATTTAACCTAATCTACATTAACCAACCCTAACGAACTCTAACTTACCTTAACTTCAGGGATGTGGAAGGAGGGTTCAGCCCGGAATACCTCCCTCCTAGCAAAATTAGTGGTTAACATTATATCTATAGACAGATACCCCTAAACTTTGCGAAAAAAGTGGGATAAAAACCCAAAACATAGGAGAAACGCCAAAATACCTGCTTAACTTATCCCTGCTTAACTTGCCCTGATATAACTTCACCTGGTACAATCTAGGTATGGACGTTCTGAGTTTGGACATTTTGTGTATGGACATTTTGTACGTGAAGGATAATGAAGCTATAAACAATTCTTTTCATTTAAAGGTAGGCCAGATATAGTATATGTTATAAGTTAAAACTGACCTACCTTTAAATGAAAAAAATTGTACCAAAATGAGAAAGATTATAAAAATTTTGAAATCATAAAGAAAAATCTAGCATTTCCAAAAGCTACTATTGAAATTAATAAAACTTCCAATAAACATATAAAATATAATTTAGATAATCCAAATGATATATCTAAACATAAATTTGTCAGTGACAATATACATTTTACAGAATATTATAATTGCTTGTTGGTAGATAGTTTCACGTGCGGCTTATATAAGATGAAATAATGTAAATAAATATAAAAATAAATACGTGACTAAATTATAGGGAAAAATTATATTCTCTTGAAACATTTATTAATATTTAAATATTATATGCTGTATAATAAGCTGAATATGTCCTTCATTTGTCAGCGCACCTGAATTAATGAGACGGAATATTTAAATTTTCAATAGAAATATTTTTACTGATAATTTAAAACATTATTTTAAAGAATTGGATCAATTTTTTTGGTGGATTAATTCGTTATGAATTAAGACTAATAAACACGATTCTAATTTATAGGACTTAAAATATTTAACAGCAATAACATAAATTGATGAAAAAATAAAATTATTCTCTTGTTTTTTTTAATATTCATATTTAATAAGCGAAATAAATTATATTTCATTATTGAGCAATAATTTCTTGAATGTATATTTTGCTAATTAAAAAAAATTATTATCTTTCTATTTAATTATGTTTATCGATACTTAATTAGAATTATAGTTTAAATAAATTAACATTTAAGACAAATAAATAAATTTTAATTTATTAGAAATAAAAATTTTTACAATTTTAAACTTTGAGATAAAATTAAAAATTCTTCTTTTTTTAATAATTATAACATTTGTTTCAAATATTTCTTAATCTATAATACTTAAACATCATTAGAAATATGCGAAAGAATAACCAATTTAACATTAATTTAGTATTTTATATAAAATATATAAAAGCAATAATTGACAAAAATATAAGCTTTTCTCTAATTCTTCTTAATATTACAGAATTCTGTAATATTCTTTATAATGTTATAAAATTATAGAATATCTTTCGTAAAAAAGATTTTTTAGACAACTTTGAGAGCAATTTTACGAAATGTTTGTGTGAAAAATGTTTCGCAATAACTATTTTTTATTCTCCATTTACTACAGAATCGGAATTATAATCAAGTCTTATGACTAAAAGAAAAATACTAAATATTTTTCTCTATCTCTCTCTAGACTTTAATCTTTCATTTTAACGAAAAGTTTTCGTTTCAAATATTAATTCATAATTTTCTTCCTTTTTAAGTAATATTGGATTTTGTTTTTTTTCTTCTATCGATTTATAAGTTTATACTTTGAAAAAAAAATCTCTAAAAATTCTTATAGGAATAGGAATTTAGTTTTTTTTTAGAAAATTGTGATATTCTTTGTTATTCTCATTATTTAAAATGTCTTTTATTGTAATTTATTTTTTGATTAAACAACTTATTATTGCTTTAAATAACAGAGACACTCTTTAATGATAGAAAGGGGAGGAGAGGGGATGAGATTCTAATCCAGGTCTTTCATTATAGCTCATCCCTTTTAAAATTTTTACTCCAACTCTTTGAAACACCTTATGTCAGGAAAGAATGCGGGGGTTTTGAGATCTGATACCCATCTATGGCCATCACATTCTGAATTTACATAACGGGAACTAATGGTTTGTGCTTTTGTATCGGAAATAATATATTCGACTCTATTGTTATACAATAATATTCCTTACAATTATTCGGTTTTTTTTATAATAATATGTTTTTCTATACAGTATATTGACCTCCATTTACAAATAGAGATTCAGAATATTTTAATTATTTTTCAAGACTTAGAGCATTATTTTTTGTAATCCTTTTCAATATTGAAGTTAAAACTAATCAAATGTTCTTTTTCTTTACTTTTGCTTATAATTGTAATACTTATGTAAGACTATTTCAAGACTAATATTATTCTTATAGTGGGAGTCAAATAATTTTATGTTTGCACTAATAAGATTTTATACCAGAGATAACCATGGTTAGGTATTATTAAAAATAAAAACAAGCCTTTATCGAATGATCTGCAATAGGAGAATCAGTTGTCTATTACAACTACTATAGTCCAAACTGAACTAATTATTTTTGTTGTTATATAAATTGAATCCTGGCTAAAAATTTAATGAGCACTTTTGAAAATAAAAAATCAGCTAAATATAAAAGTCTTAAAATATACAAAAAACAATGATACTCAAGGAATACACTTAGAATATGTCTGTAACTTTTTTTTCTGCCTAACTCTGGCTAAATTTCAAATTTATATTCTTATGGCATCGATTACTCCTAGATCATAAGTATTTCATAATAATCTATGAATATTGGCTAAATTATAATAAAATTTTGCCAAAATAATAGAAATTTTGTAAAATATCTACTAGATTAATATTTTTCTTGCTAAAAAATGCTACAATATAATAGTACCTTGACAAATAAAACAGGTCAAGTGATGTTAGAATACACACCACTTGTACCAATCTGTACATTTATAAGATCTGAGAGTAACTAAAACACACTGTCATTTATACCCTGGGCATACCATAAAGAAAATATGTAATTTCAGAAATAAATTAATGCTTATATTTTTGTTTGTATTGTATGGCTTAGTTTATACGATTGAGCCAACAGTAGAAAGTGTTTGTGCAGAAGTGGTCACTTATATAACAGGCTTACGATTATTTCATTTCTGCCAACAAAAGGATTGAAATTTTTTTCCTCTTCTTCTTCGGGGATAAAACTGATTTCTCTCTGATTTATATTATTTCATTCAATTCTAACAAAGGGTTTAAAAAAGAGTATTAAAAAAATTTCGGAACCAATACTTCTGGAGACAAAATAGGAAACCGAATTGAAAGTACAGTTGTTATGTTCAAACACAAGTGCTGTTGCCCTTAGATATTGATGTCCACACAGGAGCTGATGACGGCTTCCCAAACACTTATTTATTGGAAAGGCTTTACAACACTTTTATAGCTCATTATATTTTAACTGAAAAACTGTATTTTTTTCTCACAAATGGTTTTACTTTCGTTTGATTCAAATTATTATTATTTATATACCTTTTGACTAAAAAGACTCTCACATTTCGTATTGAAATTTATATCCTATTGACTAAACATTTAATATCCTATTTAGAAGTTTGAACACAGAATAGGAAAAGGAGTGGGAATATAATCTCTGTCTCTCATATATTCTCATGCATCTGACCATTCAATACATAATTAATTAGTAATCAATAACTAATTAGTTGTTTTGTTAGACAACACTTTCTCTATTTGTAACCTATTTTACACGAAAGCCTCATTCGCTTCAATGGTATTGACGTTCACTTCTGAGGACAGGGAATGAAACCATAGTTTATTAGTTCTGGGATTTGTTGAAATACTTGGATCAGACTGTGTCTTAAGCCATGTCCTCTCTGTGTCGATCAGTGGCCAACTGTTAGGTCTGGCGTAACGTTTTCTAAACATCGAAGTCGTTGTGATATTATTCCTGACTTTTGGCACATTATTTGTCGTATAGTTTAGTAAAGGCTTTGATTTTTTAGTAAATACTCTGACATTCTTTCCAGTAATACATCTGATGTCCTGTGGATTGATATAAAATTCTTGACTATTGACCACCGGATTGAGTATTGGTCTATTGACCTGTGCTCTACTGTTGGTGGCACTCATAGTGGTGGAGGACGGGTATGACCTCTGGGGTGACTTGTCCAGCCACCTCCAAATGCGCTGATATTTGAAATTTTTGCGCCTATTTTTGTTGCCTCTGTTTATCGATTTTGATCTCTCACTGACTCCCTGTTCACTCCCACCTCTTCTACAACAGCAGAACATCACTACAATTATAACAGTAGTGGACGCGGAAGAGATAGCCGAAGCCATTGTAATGTCTGTGATGTCCAGCGATGAATGGGTGACAATCTCTTTACAAATGTCTAAATTCCTTTGATATGAATTGACGATTGTATCCAATCTATCACTGATTGCATGATTGGAGTGAATACACAATTCATATGCCGTTAACGGCTGTAAACCTTTAATTGTGTAATTATATGTCTGATTGTGCACAAGTATGTCATCAATAGAGTTATTATCGTCTCTCACATGATATACATTGACATTAAGTGTTCCGTATTGTCTTACTTTGACCACCCATTCCAATGAGCGTCTCTCCGGTTCCACACTTGCAATGCCCGACCGTTTAATTCTAGCTTTAGTTTTGACCAAAAATTTCCACTTCAGTCGTATTGAAGTGGAATATATGGTTATATTAGATAAGACTGTTTGCAGTTTCTCGATGTGCTTGGGTTTGGGCTGATTGATCTGAATGGACGCGGCGGCTGTGATGCCCTCAATGATGTTCAACGCACTCATCTCTAGTGGCAGTGGTGTCGACGCTTTGTGCCTATTGTTGAGGCCAACGTATTGTGCAGTGAAACTCATTGCCAGACATTTGTTGGACAGGGAGTCCAATATGTTTAGGACTATAAAACTTAACACTAACTTAAATGATAACATTTTGTTTAATGGCTCTTAAAATTTTTGGAGATATTAAATAAAAACTACTAAAAAACAAATTGTCTTGTTTTCAAACACTGAATTCAATTCTTGAATTAATCCAGAATTTCTAGCATTCAATTTGATTCTTATATATTATTCTTATTTATAGTCTTTATATTCGTGTATAATATTCTGTATTATATAATATATTCTTTATGTTCATATTTACATTTTGGCTTTGGATGTGTTGTATTGGAAATTCTTGTTCAACAAAATAAATATCACATTTATGTCATTGCAATACATCTTAACCACAATAGGCTTGTGTTAAATGTATTTGACAAACATTTTTTTTATACATCGTTTAAATATAGGAAAAAATTGAGTTCCGATTTAAAGGGTTTAAAATGCAATTTTTAATAATAGACTAATTAATTTATAATTTATCCAGCTTAATTATTGATTCTAGCATTGTTCATTGCGGAAATTATATAAACAGCAGTACAAATATTGTTTTCATATATGAATTCTTAATATAAGGAATACTATTCACACGAAAAATAATTTTTTTTGGTCACATTTTTTATAATGTATTGTTGAGAACATCTAATTAGTAGCGGAACTAAACTGTACTATTCATTTGACATATGGCACACCACTATCTTCTTTAATTCACTGAACACACAAACACATTATGTATATTAAAGAACTATAAACAAAACAAAAAAAACAATATTCTTAAATGAATTTTTAAAATTTCACATTTATTTAGAGCTCAAAAGCACTAAAAAAACAGTTTAGTGGAGACAAACTGTTCTGTAAATACAATTGTAATAAAGTATTATTAAATAGTAAACCATATATTCTCGTAAATAACATGTTAGAAATGGTGTATTAATGTTATGTTTGAAAAGAGATGTGTGTTTTCTCTTACTTTTCACTCACTGTTATTCAACTTCGAAGGCAAGCCTTGAATATATTGAATATATTTTAAGTTAAAAGAAAATATATATAAAAAACTTATTTTTCCTGAACTCTATCTCTTGACTCACGAAGTTTTAACTAAACTAGCAATATATAAAAGGCCTGTGCGTTCTTTTTTTTCTCTCTCTCTCTCTCTCTCTCACTCTCCTCTTATTTTCCACATTTATTGTAATGCAATTTATAAGATCTTAATCCAAGGCTAAAACATTGTGTTTCGCTGAGATGTCGAGACACTATTATACAGAATAAGCGTTCGAAACGAATCATCGAAGTTCTGGTTAGAAAAAAAACAAAACTGGTTTTATTAGCTCGTTTTTTTAATTAGCATAGCAAGGACATTTATTTAAATAAACATTAAAAAGGAGACAAATTCATGGCTTAACGTGTAAACTATTTTTTTCTCCTCTCTTCTCAATTCTTTTCAATTAATTTTTATGTCAATTGAGTTTTTATAACATTTTTTTCTCGTTTATGTGTCTATAAAACAAATACTTCAGTAATAAATAGTTTTCATTTCGCATAACTATCTATTGGGCGAGAAATCAATAGTCTTTTTTTTCTCTGTTGAGAAATTCGATACTGAAATATGAGAATAAATAATCGATTAATTGAATTATGTTTTGTATATATTATACATTATTGTAACGATTGATAATTTGTTTTGCGAAAATCGATAATTATTGGTCGACAGGACTGTAATCAGTCATTTAGTTGACTGTATGTATGAATTGTAAGGAATGCGAGACAAATGTCATTACAGTAGAGAAATATGACCTAAAATCTGATAATAATAGCTAAAAAATGCGAATCGAATTAATCACAAATGTTTTCTCGTATTCACTATACGTTTTATATATTATTTAAAATTCTAGTCAATAGCTCATGATTTCAGTAAAATATATGATTACACAAAAAAAAACTATTTATTGAACCTCTAATTGAATTTGATTTTCTAAATATAATATTTGCAAATCATCATGATAAAAACAACTTCCCATTCAATAAACTAGATCAATAGTATTAGATTTCATTTTAACTTCCACTTAAATAAATATTAATAAATGCAGAGATGCCAGATTAAATGATGGTATTATACAAGATCATTTTTAATTAAATTCCTCTAAAATATCATGAATAAGAAGATAAGTTATAAAATTGGTCAAATAGGTGAAACAAATTGATCTTGTACCAAAGTTGTTCTCAATTCTACATGCTTCGTTTAGTTATGTTCCATATTAATTTAATTATTAGTTTAAAACTAGATTGACTATATCTAACGGGAAATTTCCTTTTTTAGACAGAGATATTTCATAATACCACATACCTTAGCTATAAATATGTCTAAATAACCTACTTTCTGAATAAAGGTAATTCTATTGCGAATTTTATCAAGTTTCAAATTAGCAATATGATTACGTATGTCTAACTATAAAAGGAGTTGTCCTCATCCTAAAGACCTTCTTCCGCATCACTACATTAAACATAAAACAAACAGTGAGTTAAATAAAAAATTTAACTAAAGTAAAAAATAAAAAATAAATGCAATCATAAAAACAAATAAAATTTGACATAAATTGTTGGAAACAATTGGTACAATACTGTTCTTTATATGCCCTTTTCAGTAGTTGATGTTTAATATTTGATTTTTTTCGATGTAATTTATTTGTTAAAAAAATATTTAATAATAATAATTTTTATAGTCTCTTGCAATATATTTATAGTTGAGTTAATTCATTAATTGATTTTTTTATCAGGAAATTGTTGACTAATGCTCAGGGATGTGCAAAGTTTAAAAAGTCAGAAGCAGGTATTTGTGTTTTTCGTCAGTATTTGTGGCCAATCGCAAATATCACTTCCATAGACGTAATGTTAAAGATTTTTTCTCAGGTGGATATTCCGAACTGTACCCCCATCCTTTATCCATCCCTGCTAATGTTGTATAATATTCTAAATTAATAAAAAAAGTTACCAACTATTCTAGGAAAAGATAAAAATGTAGGTGAATATATATAAATCAAGAATAATGCAACTTGTAGAAATTATAAAGTTCAGTCGAATCGGTTTAAAAGTTATATAAAAATTTGCTAGATATATTTTGTATATTTTTTAATTGAATTTATAAAACTCTTTAGACTTCATGATAGTTTATGAAAATATAAATAGAAACTTATCGTTTAAGCTCAAGTACTTTCGGTCCAGAATTGGAACTTTCTTCATGAGCTATAAAATTATAATTAATTTAAAGTTTATTTCAAGAATTATCTTTTTCAAAATTCATAGCAGTATTTTTATTATTCAATGTTTAATTGATCAGGATTGAAACTAGTTTTGGCAAAATAAGAGACAAGCATATAGATTTTTAGTTTACTTAAATTGTCTAAAATGTAAGAATAAAAATATTTAAAAATTTCGCTAAACAACTTGAACAATTTAATGCATGTAAATCATCTCCAACAAATATCAATTTAGCCACTGGTACCTACTGCTACAATTTAGCTAATATATTTTACCAAATTCATTAAATCCATATTTATTTTGATGTTATATAAATTCTAAAATTGACCAAGAGTGTTTTATCCTATGTCCTTGGTTTTATTTCTGTCAATAAATTGTAGTTAATTTTATTAATATTAAAATAGTTGTAATAGTTTTATATTTATTTAATATATACAGTAGTTTACAACAACACTAAAAACCAGTTATTATTTGATAAAATCTAAAACAACTCGAAATAAATGTTTACACGTTTTTGTATTTTTTATATTAAATCTCTTGAAACGCGAATTCAGTACAGTTAGAGAAGAAAAAAAATATAGATTTATTTTCAATATTCAATATTTTCATGTTATTTGATCCAACAGTTTCGGAGGAATATTAAGAAATATTTGTGCGACTGGTTCTCAAGTGGTTTAGCAGTAAACCTAAGAACTACTCGAATGTTATAAATAAAATAAGCGAATGTAAAAATCATATCAGAACTATCAGCTCTATTGGATGTTTTCCTTAAGAAAAATCTTAAAAAGCTTATAAAAATGAAAGGATTTTAAGAAATATTTTTCACTTCATTCTCAGCCTCTGATTCTAAACCAATGGTTTTGCTTGTATTTGATCGGTCTTTTGGACATCTCTTCACTTAAGAAAATATTCGAACACTTAATAAGTTATAGCATTTATTTCTTTAGTATATTGGGAATGATCAAGGAGGTAGTCACTTTCTTGAGGTTTTTGCTTGATTATAAGCACCAATGTTTCATCTGACCAGTTTTTAATTTCGGGATTTTATTATATGAAAAAACTGATGTTAAATAAAAATATGAAATTGAAATTTTGAATTGATTATCGATTAAGAAGATTAAAATGACTGGTTTTGAATCGGAAATCTTAATTTTGATTTCAAATTTCATGAATATAATGCCTATAAGTATTATTTCACAAACACGAATTCCTCCTGGATAAAAGTCATTATACTATTAATAAAATATAGTTTGCCTGTAATTATACCTGTCACAATTATACAAGACTTGCACGAAAAGAGCATCTATATATATCGTATAAGCAAGGATGGGAAAGGAAGGAATCTCAGAGGGGTATTTTATTTTGGCGAAGCCAGGGTCTTTATTCCGGCCTGTGACGTCACAAAATTTGCCAAATTTTTGCCAGGGGGTCCAGGGATATTTTATAATCGTCAAATTCTTGCAAAATTTGATTTAAAATTACGTAATTTAACAGAATTTCGATTAATTCTGCAAGTATTTGACACAATTTAATCTAATTATAGTTGATTCTGTAAGAATTTAACAGAATTTGACCAAATTTAGCAAAAATATAACGAAATTCTGGTATTTTTCCAGAATTTCAAAGAATATCCTTCAAAAACAGCGCTTTCGGCGCCGTTTTCTCAAAATTGCCAAGGGAAGGAAGGGAATACGACCAAAATCACAGGAAGAGTATTCCGGACCCCCTTTCCCCATCTCTGCGTATAAGGCTTGAAGTGTCAATGTTTGTCAACATTTGACCTCTATATGTATCAATGTGTACACAGCACAGCTTGGGTACACCTGAATGCATGCAAATATTCAAATATATTCTTTATGTCTAATATTATTGGTTATTACAAACAGCTGTCATTCGGTAGAATAACACTTCTTATATAACGTTTTTTATATTAAGTGGTTTTTACGTGTTTGTTGTTCGGAAAGAAATTAGATATTTTAGGGATTTATTAAATGATAGTTTCAGAGATTCCACACATAATCTCTATTATAATTTAATCGATACACAGAAGCATAGTATACAAAATGTATGAATGATTGTGCCAACGATTGCTGAACAAACATTTGCCAATAACTCATTTCCTTATTTTATTTCAAACATTGAAATCACTTCTTAATATTAGAAATAGGACAGGGAATTTAGGTTTGAATAGGCCCCTGTCGTTAGTTTCGTTAGTCGTTCATCTCACCATATTATTGCAACAGGGACAGTTATCATTCTTACTCAATTGATAAAGAATATTCAGTATAATTTCATGAATATTGTTTGATATTTTCATTCATTCATTCATTTCATGAACGCCTTTTGTACCTTTCGGTGTAGGCGTAGTGACCGAATGTGACCGCTTGAAGCACTTCGTCCCACTCCTTCTAGAACAAGTGACAAACTCATTGCTAGCAGTGAAGTGAGAATAACTGAAAGCGACATTAGTTGAAAAATGTCTTAATAAAACCGAACCAGCTACCTTGACCCAGTAAAGCGGCCACCATGCTTACTGAGCTACTCCGCTCTTTTTGATATTTGTATTGTGATATATTCTATTAAATAACTACTCCACTTAGAAATATTCATCAAAATATAGAAACATGTAAAATTTTTAGCAAGGTCATCCTCTATATGCTAAATATTATTTATATAATCAAGAATATTCTATAATTGTTGATATATTAAACTATTTGAATTATATTTACACTTGAGATTTTATAGCAAAATTCATAGAAAATCGTTTTCTCGTTTTCGCTAAATGAATTAAATTTAGTTAAGTTTAGATTTAGAGGAATAAATTTTGCTTAATATTGCATCGTTTAAAATTCATCTTGGAGTGTCGATCTGCATGGCCTGCATTAGAAAACGGTTTGCTATGAACTTTGCTATAAAATCTCAGTGTAATTATATTGAATAAAATAAAATAACATGCTCAATTTTAAATATATTGATTCTCAATTATATTCTCAGTTAATTTATTGATAAATTCTTCTTTTCAGTTCACATGATATTTAGGAAGGAATGAAAAAAAATCTAACTATGGATTACAACATAGTTTACCAAAATCTTATTAGTTTAATCTTGTACTTTTTTCTGGTTTTTCTATTATTGATGAAGTAAAGTTTTTAATGCTTGAGTACATAACCATAACATATGGTTTTATAAATATTTGAGATCAAAATTCAAACAAAACAAAAATATTTTGTAACAAATTTTTTATTTGCATTATTTTATTTGATAAATAAAATAAATAGCATTTGAAGAAAATAAGATTACGTAACGAATGAGAATAATAAGAAAATTGGCCTAAAACATTCATCCAATTTATAAATTCGATTGCAAACATTTCCATGCTATTATTATAATATTACTATTTAGGGATTTAATTCGGAAAAAAGGATATAAAATATATTTTCTTTTTTTAAATAATAAACTTTTAACATATTTAAAATCATAGACGACCAATAGGAGAGAATACAATAAAGTAGACTTACAAGTTAGAGCTTTCGAAGAAAAAGGAGTATATAAATTCGTTTACGCCTCACCCCCACCGCCACTATTTTGGAATTATACTTATATTCAATTATTGAGCTTTTTGATAGTTTTTGTTTCTTTATCTTTTATTTATAATTTAATGGTTTAAAGTTTACTGTTCGAATATCTCGAAAAGTATCAACTAGATTTAAAACTGATTTCAGATTATTCAACGTTAAATTCTACATCGAATCAATGTATCATTTTATGATTCAGAAGAATTTTGAAAAACTCCGACAAAATGTTCTAAGTCAAATAACTCGACAAGTATTTAGGATAGAATTTTTTAATTTTCATATTTGAATTCAGGGTAGAATTCTACATAAAATCCTATGTCAAATTTTTTGCAACGTAAACTTTAACCTGGCCTAGAAAGCATAATAATTTGATTTAAGCTTCAATAAAAATTGGAATCATGCGGCAATGGAAACTTGATTGAACCTTGCTTCCTAACAGTGGAATTGCTAAACTCATTTATTAATTTTACCTTATTAAAAATAGTATTACATCCATTAAATACATGCACCATGACTATTTAAGTGTCAAAACAATACTAATAAAAAAGCATAGTCACAATTTTTCCTGAATAACTGAGGAAACCTTTCTAAGCACTAACTTAAGACCAAAAGAGATGACACATTTGATTGTCCACACCATTGAGGAAAGAACGAAATTACTCTGATTTTTATAAATCAATGTTTTACATAAATTTTACAAGAATATTTAGTATTCCACTCCTATGAAAGTTTAATGTGAACATTAATTAGCCTTTCCAATTAGTTATTCCGATTACAGTATCATGAATTATATTGTAATTATCTACAATTAATCTATCATTAACCTAATGTTTAATCAGAGATAGTGCAGTAATAAAAATATGTCTGACTATACCTGTATTAATAGATATCTCCTTTTATAATGAAATGTTTTCTATAGCCATCACATCCCATACAACGCAACCCTGATATTTAATCCAATATACTTTCCATTTATTATAAATTTTCAATTCTTAAACCGAAACGTAAATACATGACAAACAATATTATTCTAAAAAAGTAAATTCTGTATATCTTTTATTCTGTTTGTAATGATTAGTGAATATGAATTTTTAAACGCTATTAAGAAATCAATAATTCTCATTCTGAACCCTATTCAATAGGGCCCTATTGTGTAATACAGTTTGTCAATGAATAGCAATATATATATATATATACAGTTTTCCAAATTTTAAAATATCCACCATCTCCGGCCTTTTCTCAGTTGTCCATATATTGTTAATCAATAATGTTTTATGTCTTAAT
>JAQFXN010001131.1:0-16503 GCA_034693365.1 Liacarus xylariae
TGCTTCAAATAAAAATATTTGTGACAATTATACGGACTTAATATAAAGGTAGCACACCGTGGCTCTTTTTAAATGATTACGGCTGTAGGAGTAAATCTTGTGATTTTATTATTGTATTTATATATTAGCAAAGCTCTATCTAAAAAGATGATAAATCATAATTATTTATTATTTGTGAAAATTAGTTAAAATAATAACAATTCACATCTCATATTTGGCATTTTAAATTATCATATTAAAATATTTGTTACATTAGCATGTATCAAACTCATGTGAATTGGTCACCGAATCTGTTCCCGGTCAAAAGTGTTTCATAAAAAGTCTGGAAAAATGGAGTGTTTTATTGAGTTGTGCAGAGCCTTTTCTCAAATTGTGATTTTTAGTAAATTCATTAATAAAATTTGAATCACTTCAAAATTGTGCAAGGAAGAGTAAGGGAATTTTTATTTTAATTAATGTGTATTATTTGGTCTAAAATTACGCTTTTATACAAAATCGTTGTTTCTGCAAAATTGTGTATTACTAATACAACAGAAAATCTCATATATAGGGAAATTTTTTAAATATTAACTCACAATATAATGGCAATTATATTGGATTGTGCATCAAATTATATGTAGAAATAGAAAAAATTAGAGGCGAATTTTATAGGCAGAACTGGCCACCGGAATTTAGTCAGGTGGTCCCCCAAAATTTTCACATGGGGATATGGAGCGGGTATAGGTCGGTCCAATATGGCGGTACAAAATGGCGACTGATCATCTAAAAATCAAACGCAAAACCATATTATAAAGTTTTATTTAGCAAAAAAAGATAATTTAAGAATTACAAAATTTTTAACATAATATTAAACTTTAATCAAAATATAAATTTAAATATTGCATTTAAAGTGACCATGTACAGTTAAGACCAATTACTAGTTATTTTTTAAAAAAATAATCTATTAATTTTTGCGCATGGGCCCGGGAGATTTATATGTAAAGAAACTTACAATAAGGACTATTGATTTTGTCCCTCGATGATATTGATTTGGTACAGTATACAAATGAAAGAGGATATGTCAAAGTTTAAAATAAAATTTTGAAATTCGGTAAAATTTTAGCATCTTACTAACATTTAAATTCTATTAATGCTGAAACCAAATTTAAGACATTTAACAATTTCATAATAAACACAATAATTATGATTGCTAGATTATTTTAAAACAAGATTGATATTGGTAATTTTAATTTGTCTTAAATTTAAGTATATTTGTTAAATATGTCTCAAATTTCGTTCCAGCATTAATAGAATTCAAATGTTATTAAGATTCTAAAATTTTAGTTATAAAAATAAATGACCAAGATAAAATAATTCTTAAAAATTGTGATGGGGTGCTTATAGTGTATTATGATCTAGTACACAATTGACTTAGAATTTTTAAAATCGGAGCACTCATTCATAAGTTAGTAGATTGCAAAGTATTTGTTGTCAAAATAAATGACCAAGATAAAATAATTCTTAAAAATTGTGGAGATGCTTATGGTGTATTTTGATCTAGTACACAATGGAGTTGGAATTTTGTAATCAATCAACTAGTTCATAAGTTAGTAGATTGCAAAAATATGTGTTATCAAAATAAATGACCAAGATAAAATCATTTTTGAAATTTTTAAAGATGGTTTATTACGTATTTTGATTTAGTACACAACGATGTTGGAATTTTTAAAATCACTCTTTCAAAAGTTATAGATACTTTGTCAATCAGATTTGTTTTTCATCCTGGTAAAAAACCGACTAAATTTGGAATAATTCCTCGGACATGGATTTGCTTGTATTTGATACTCTATGTTCTGAATTGAGCAAAATTTTATAAAATGTCATAGATTTTAAGATCTTGCATGGTTGTGTTTAACACCATTTATCTACAGTAACCTTGATGAGTTTTTAGAAAATTACTAAATTTTATAAAATGTCCATTATCTAACTAGAAATCGTTTTTGGGGTTTCAAAATATAGCAATGCATATATAAATGGCAGCGAATTTCCCTAGGGAGTTAGATATGAATCCGAGTGTATATCTAATTAGATCTAGAATTAGCTTAAAATAAATCATACATTTAATGAAAGCAATCTAGATTGTTTTAGTAATAATGGATTTTATTTTTAATTATTACTGAATAGAAATTCTGGAATTAACAAATCATGAGTTCTAGATATTATAGTGTGACTACCAATTCATAAGGAATTGCCAAGGGTGTTTTAGATGCGAAACCTGTGATCGGTAACTGAGCTGCTTATCGGAATTCTGAGTGATAATTGTGATCTGCATTATAGATGAAGATGGATAACAATTGTCGGTACCTGTGCATTTTTTGATGACTTCTTAATGAATAAATTTCGAAGAAATAGAGATTATATATTTGTTTCCACCCCCACCCCCACCCCCACTCCAGCACCACCACTATCTTCACCAATTAAATATATACAGGTTAAGGCCTAAGTCGACACCGCTCCACCTAGTCCATTAATTTAGCCAGGCTGGCAAATAAAACGAAATTATGTTTATTAGCTGAAGGAAATAACAAGAAAAATACAAAATTATCTTGATTAGCTGCGGGATGTGACCGAATAGGTCAAGAGTATTTATTACCATCGGGAAATTAAAGGAAAGAACCGAAATTACATCTTTTCTAATTTCATAGAATTAACATTATCACGCTTCCTGCATGTCTTAAATTAATAGCGTCATACCACTTCTGGCCCATCCAATACAATTAACACTCTATTCTGATCATTTCACTAAGATTAGAATTGCTCCTCATCTACCACTACATCTTTCTAGAATATTGTGAGATATAAACTTAAATATATTTTTTAAATTTATATAAACAGGAAAAACCATTTTAGAATTTCACATTATATTGATTTAAAATAGTTTTAGTAATAAAATATAAACTATATTATAAAACAAATCACTATATATTCGGCTTATTAATTAAATGTACAATTATATAGTTTTATAATTTAATAAACTTTCAATAAAGACATGTATACTCTAACAGTATTAACTAGTATTTACTTTCATTTAATAGATAAGTCAATTATATTAATGATTTTATTGCCAATAATATCTTATTTGATTGTATTTTATTATCGTGTCTACAATTACTATCCTCCAGGACCCACACCATTGCCAATTATTGGCAATTTATTATGTATGTAAACTCATTATATATTTTATCTATCTAGTTATTATACAACATTAATATTGTTTCGCTTTATTTTCTATTTTTAATTAATTAGTGACCGAAAGCTTAATAGTAATCCTATTTTGAAATATAAATTTATTATAAAGAGTTTCTATGAATTACTTTTTGAAATAAAAACTCATTTATTGCTATCGTTCAGTGATTACTCAAATAATATAAAATAAAGCAAATTAATAAAAAAAAGTAGTCTATTAGCTGGATAGATTAAATATATCTTGAGTTTACATGAAGAAACTCCCAAATTCAAAAGAGCTAAGGAAGAGTATTATTCCTGGTGAAAGAGCTAAAGGTGGTATGGAAGCAGTTATTATATAAATACTGGGTTTGAGGAACGAAATTGGAGAGGCACATTATTTGACCTTATTATTTTGATTTTTTAAAATAAAATTAGATTTCTTGGAAAAATAGCATAAATTTTAGTAATTCTTTTTAAATATGGTCAAATTCTGTTAGATTCTCGTAAACAATGTACAGCACAATTTCACTACGTTTAACAAGAATTTAACAGAATTTGATTTCGGCACCATTTTTACGCGATATGCGCTTTGTTTGTGTTAGCATTCTTCGTTTTAGGAAAGTATGTCAAATTAAGTTGGGTTTAGTTGGGTATCTATACGTATACGAGTATATGCTTTTGGATCAGATTATTTCGCATAGAATTGAATCGAATCGATATAATGTATTGAATTTAGTCCTCATATACTAATTAGAAAAGTAGGGAAAGTTGTCGATTAATTATTGTATGTAAAAGTGTTCAACCTTTCCATTTGTCATTTGATCGATGCGTTATGTTTTAGAAATGAACTCAAATTAAATAACTTAATATTTAGCTATTTTCCAAATTAAGTACTTTTGGGAATTTATTGTCAGAGATGTCCATAAATTTTGATGTCATATCGATATTAAGTTATAAATTATTCATTGATATTAATATTATTACATTATAAATAATAACAAGATGATACAATACAATAGAATGCAAGACAACTTAAATGACATAAATAAAGCATAAAAATTCTGTTTAGCAGACAAAGAGAATATTAATTTTTAAGGCAATCATATCTTTTGAAACTTGATTTTTAGTTCGGCTGATATTTAAGTTGACTATTATTTTTGTAACTTATTATTATATTAGCATGTTTACTTTTTCAAATAACTTGTCACATAAATATTTAATTATATGTATCATAAAAAATGGTAAATACTGGTAGTATTCAATTGAAATAAGGTTCTAATTCTCAAAATTAAAAAAAAGTAAAGTACAATTTAAAAGAAAGATTCGTTAATTATTATATAAATTGGTTTTTTATCTTTGAAAATTCTTTTTAGAAAAAAAATCATTAATGAGGATCATTTATATGAAGATTAAACGACCAGGTTTAGACTAAATGTGTCAGTGTTTTTATTTATAAATTATACGCCAAAAGAATAACAAGTTAAAAAATTTTCAAAACTAAATTTAATAAAATTTTTATAAACTCTTCAAATAAAAAGACAAAATTTTCTGACACAGAATGAGTATAAGAATGATTAGTAGAGACAATACACTAGTTTTTGCAATCCTATGAGACATCGACACACTTTGACTAATTTGAAAATCGATTTATCAGTTAATGGTTTTGATTGAGTAACAGAAGAAAGTATTTGCAAATAATAAGACAATACTTAATGATCACAGCTTTTATGTATTAAATGTTAGACATAGTTAGATAGAATGTTCTTAACTTTATTACACCCATCCATACCCTTAGTCTCAAAATTTATAGTATATGTTTGTCGCAATCACTTAAGCGTTTATTCGTTTATACGGTTTTGTTAAGAAAAAAAAACAACATTTCCTATTCAGTGAAAATTGGATTCACTTTTTGGTTGTCTTTCTATATTGAGATACTATAGAGTAAAAGATACATTAGTGGGTAAAGAATCCGAACACATCTGCATTAAATAGAAAGGATGGAAAAGGAGCGATGAGAGTGTGAGAGTGTGAGTGAGTGAGTGCTAGAATTTTTTGCATAACAACACAATTGAGTGCAGCTGTTTCTCATATAATACACACAATATGCAAGACTACCTTTAATTGTATTAAAATTCTTTTGTAAATATCGTTTCTTTACTTTCTTTTTCTGTGAGAATTGTGATGACATTTCTTGAGATTTTCGCAAATATATTATCACTTCTTTTCTTTATACAGTATTTTTAGACTTAAGTTATTTTAGTTAAAGCACTCGAATAAAAATATACCCGGAATAATCCTATTTTATTGAATCAAAGCTTTATAAAATTCATGTTAAATAATATTTTTTATATTAATTTGAATGAATATTAAAATTATATTTGAGTAAATTGAAAATTGAGCTTTGCTAAAACATTTGCCCATAAATTATATGAATGTAATGAAGAAAAGCTTAAATTAATTGTTTGTCAAATTAGGTGACAGTAAGTGATGAGAAATATCAAGTGAGAGATGTATTCTATACATTCACTGGCGATGGAATCGATACTAAAAATCATTCGAGAAGTAAATTTGGTATTAATTCGACATCAGGTGAAATATATGCGTTGTGTGCATTGGATAGGGATCAGCCCTTTGGAAGGGCTCAATGGAAACTATCAGTTTATGCGGAAGACATCAAAAGCCGTCAATTAGTAGGTTTTGCGGATGTGATTATCAATTTGAAAGACATAAACGACAATTCGCCGTTCTTTGCACACAAACACTATTCGGCTAATGTGACAGAAAACGGCACAATTGGACAGTACGTCATAACACTTATAGCTATTGATGTCGACGACCCCTTTGACGGATCAAATGCAAAGATTATATACAATATAGAGGATAATCAGGTTAATGACATCGGAGAACTCATATTCGCGATTGACTCCAACACTGGGGTTATTACTACTGATGTCTGTTGTTTGGACAGAGAATCACATTCGCAGTACAAAATCAAAGTTATTGCCAGCGATGGCGACGGACTTAAGGTAAGTGAATGTGACAGTTGTGTTGGTATAGTAGTGAAAGAGAAAATTAATGATTAGTTCAATAAAACCAATGAATAAATCAATGGAAACCAGAACTAAGAGAGTAATGCATTGAACTGGACTTCCTTTAGGCGACGACAACTGTGACCATAACAGTGACGGATGTGAATGATATGCCGCCGAAGTTTAGTAAACACGAGTGGTTTGTAGAGATCGATGAGATTGACATTAAGAACAATAGTGAAGAATCACTTATACCACAAATGCCTATACTTATAGTGACTGTAACTGATTTGGATTTGTTTGAAACGAATAACTTTGTCTTTAAAATTGTGAAAAATAATGAAATGAGTGAATGCTTTTCATTGACTCCAAACTCGGATTCGAGCGCTTCTCTCAGAGCTATTAAACCATTAGATTATGAAGTTATGAGTCAAAGGAGTATTAATCTGACTATTGGTGTGAGTGATATCGGATCCAACTTTAGTGATACATATCATACGGATTACTGTGTAATTCACGTCCGCTTAAGGGATATTAACGACAATTTTCCACAATTTGTTAAATCCAATATTGAAGTGTCTGTTAATGAGGACACAAGACTCGGGTCTATTATCACCAAATTTCACGCCACAGACGCCGATCAGAGCGGACTCTCAACAGTCAGTTATCGGATATTAAGAGAAAGCGATAAACGAAAGCAATTCTCCATTGATTCCAATGGAATCATACGATTAGAGAGACTTCTGGATCGGGAGAAGCAGTGGAAGCATAAGCTGGTGATTGAGGCCAGAGATGACGGAAGCCCTCCCAAGTGGTCGACTGCAACGCTGACCATAACTGTGGAGGACATGAATGATAATTCTCCTCAACTGACGAACGACTTGTTGAGTGCCATTTGGGAGAACTCTTCGCCACAAAAGATCGGAGAAATATTTGCCACAGATTTGGACGACAGAAGCAAAGGAAACGGACCTCCGTTTACATTCAAATTAGACCCAAAGGCCTCGGATGTGATTCGCGACGGCTTTAAAGTACAATACGATCCGACCGGAGAGGGAAAGGCTGTCGTCTACTCCCGAACCACATTCGACAGAGAAGTGGAAAAACAATATTTGTTACCCATTGTTATCAAAGACAACGGATTTCCCGCACAAACGGCAACCAATACTTTGACTGTAATTATTGGAGACCTAAATGATAACCACATGAGGAACGGATGGAAAAGGATTACTGTCTTCTATATTAGTGACTCAAACAGTGGTTCAGTGAAGAGAAGAGAGAAGACTGAAATCGGAAGAGTGAATGTCGACGACGAAGACGACTGGGATCTCAACGACAAGACCTTCTTCTGGTCCAATCAAAAGTCTGATCCGAACTTCGAATTGGATTCTAAAACAGGAATAATAAGTATGAAAAATGTCACTAAAGGTGATTTTCAACTCAAGTTCACTGTTTTCGACCAACTCTTCCGACAAGAAGTTCAGTCAGACGTTTGGATTAAAGTCAAAGAATTAGTTAACGAAGAGGTCATGAATTCTGGTTCTCTCAGAATATCCGGAATAACATCTCTTCAATTCATTTCTGTATGGAATTGGAAAACAAGACAACAAATCAAAAGTTTATTTGAAAAGTTAAAGGACTCCATCAGACGTGTCATCAGATGTGATGAAATTGAAATCTTTAGTGTAATCGACAAACGAGAGAAACCTCCGGTTATTGACGTCAGATATTATGCTAAAAGAAATTCATTGATTTTGTCACCGGTTTTCCTAAACAGTGTTATTCAACAGAATATAGGAATATTAGAGAACGAATTAGAGGTAAAAGTGATTTTCAATTTTTGTTTTTAAAAAATACTTTAATCCCTTTCTTGCCTTTTATGACTTCAATTATGCATTTAATCAAAACAATTGAAAAATTAATTATTATTATGAGTTATGTAACATGTGATCATTTTAGTGACCAACTCCTCCATTATTCCTCCTTGATTGTTCTGGATTATACCCAAAAAGGCAGTAAATTAGCTTACAATTCTTATATATTTAAATGTCCAGGTCAAAATTATTAATATTCTTTAATTTAACAATGCTGTTGCGAAATATTATTTGTACTTCTAAGATTGTCCAGGTATATGAAAAATAGAGTATGTCATAACCAGCTATGTTGATTTTCGCATATTTCTCGCATATTTTTTAAATATCGCGGAACAGTATTGATCCACCAGTAGATGCCATCACTAAACAACATTCAGTATGAATATAGACTAAAGAAAAAGGACTAATTAATGCCTTAAGTTATGGTATGTGGAGCACGTAGGGAATGTTGTTTAGTGATGGCCTCTGCTGGTGCTCAATAATGTTGCGCGATATTTAAAAAATATGCGCTTTTCAACATTACTGATCAGGTGTAAGTATTTAACTCTTTAGGCAAACAGTCTTTCCTCAAGTATTTTCTTGATTTGTTTTAACACAAATCAAATGTAGTATTTATGGAAAAATACGGGGAAAAAATGTTTTAATTTAATTCGTAAATTAATTTTCATCAGAAGTGAGATTAAAATAAAATTCAATTGCTACTAAATGTAAAAGAAAATTCTTTAAAATTAATTATCGCAAAATTGAAAATATTTTCAGATAATATTTTGATCACTTGTTCTAATGGTTGGGGAAAATTAAGTTAATGAAAATCAGTGAAAAATAAATCTTAAAATTCAATTTTTATTTTCCTGTCCTCTAATTCTCTCCTATAATTTCCAGGCCTTGAGAATAGAAATTAGAGTTTATTTTCACAAATAGATAGTGAGAGTGGAAACGCATTATTCAATGGTATACACGGAATACACACACGAGAAAAATCAAACATTCAATTAATGGATGAAAAGTGTATTTATCGTTGTATTTGTCAGGGATGCGCAGACTGAGGTATGGTGAAATCACAACTTTCTAGACGAGAATTCACCAAAATAATCAATTAGGGGTATTTCCACCTCAAATAACAAAGAAGGAATTGTTAAAATTTTTCCTAAAAGTTTAGGTCTGAGGTATTCAAGGTCGGCCGAGTACGGAAGTATAGGTTAGGGTTTTTTGAAAAGATTTTCTCATAAAATCAGGGGGTATACAAAATTCCAAAATATTAAAAATGCAAAGGGCACAAAAAGTCACGAATGGATATTTTGCAAAATCTCAAATTCATAATGCATTTAGGATATACTCCTTGGCTATCCCTGATTTAGTAGTATATATCCAAAGACACAATGTTAAATAAATTTCTCAGTTGGGGATGGGAGAGGTAATTCTTGCTATACATCCCTCTGAGCATCACTGGTATTATTTGTGTATAAAATTTGTAGAGAATCTGAAGAATGTCATTAATATATTCGGTGGAAACGCATGTTTCAAAAGTTTATTTATATGGAGTGAAAAAAGGCGCTCACAGTTGTAACTAAAACTAATATTAATATCATATGACATCTTATAATATAAATTTATAATAATAACAAAAATTTGAAGGCAATCTGGCTTTCATTAAAATCAATTATTCAATAATTTGTCAGTTCTTTGAATGTCATAATTATAACCACAAAAAGTTTATTTTTTGAAAAATAAATGATTGAATGAGAAATCAATATTATTCCAAATGCAATATTTAAGTGGGGAATAAAGTGACAGATAATTCACACACAAAAAAAATAGTTTAGCGCAAAGGTTTTGATTATGCTTTTAAAAGACCTTCTCTTATACTTTTATATATTTTGCTAGGAGTGGCCAAGGTGGTATAGATAAAATATCACCTTGACTTGAATTTTTAAAAATTCATCTTTCCGCTTTCATATCATTTTGAAAAAAATACTTTCTCATCCCTAGATTTTGAGCAGAATTTTTTTTAAATACGCATTATATCCCCTTGTTTCGTCATTTCACCTAGCTTCCATGGTTTCTGCACTGACTTGGTTGAATTATAAGAGAAAAACAAAATTTATGGAAAGTATTCATTGATCTGATAAATAAAGAAAAAAAAATTATTGAATAAATTACATTTCAGTGGTCTGATTAAAGTGTGTGGACAGTGTCTTATAGTGTGAGGACAGCTCAAGAATTTGATATTATATCATCTGAATTACAGATTCAACACTACATTTATATGATTCGAAATATTTCTGATCACGTTTTTCAGTACGAATACAGTTTTAGATTGTTGTCTGAAGAATATGTAGTTATTCCAGAGCAAAATCATTAATATTGAATTAAATAATATCTAAGATTTTTATCAGAAAACTGTAATTTATTAATTGACAAAATAAGCTTTTAATTTGATTTTTATTAAAACATTATTCAATAATTCTGTTTTAATTATATTCTATTCAAATAATGTTTATCAAACTTAAGTTTTTTAAATCTATTGAATAAATGAAAATATTCATTTCATAATATCTGTATTCAATCAAGGTCATCTTTAAATTTTATATATAACTAATTACATATATTTCGGGGTAGCCAAAAGGGTACAGCCTAAATATTCTTTGACTAAAATCTTCTAAAATACCTCCTGACATGTTGAGCTATAGGCAAATTTTTACCTTATCCTTTAATTGTTTCATTTTTCCTTGTTTTTGCCAAAATACACCCCCTACACCCCTTGACTCGACCGACCTTGGAGACTCTTGATATATTTGGAATAATTTGGTGCAACAATTTAATTTATTTCAAAAAATGTTTACTCTCTCCCACAGCAATCCTATGATCGCAAATGTTCACATTAATCATAACATGGCTTATCATTTATTTCATTTTGGGAAAATTCATTGACTCCAATATTTTCATAGTATTTAATATTTTTAAAAAAGTAGTGAAAGGGTTATTATTTTATCAGTAATGTTGCATTGCTCATGTATACTAACTTAGGTTTTAAACTTGAAAATCAAGGTTAGATCAACAATAAGATGATAAATAAAATTCTAAATGCCTATCATATACTGTAAAATGAATATTAAAATATATATAGCCGTCCAGATTTTAAAGTTTCATATCGTACCCAAAATCATCTTAAGTGCAATATGAGTACTCTTTGTCAGAGAACTAATGTATTATTAATACTGTTACCTTCAGTAGTATTGCATTAAATGTTAATATTATAATAGGTCTATAATTTATATGATTTCGATTTAAAAGGAAGTCTATTGTATGACCAGAACTAACAACCGGACGATTTAAGTGAAATCAATCTTTAAAATTAATATTAAATTAGTTAATTGGCACAATTGTAATTGCTAATATTCATTAGTATTAGAAATAATCGTCAAATTCATCTAATCTTTTAGCGATTCTTCAAAGTATGGATTGTCTCAGACTCACAGACGAAGACATCGGTGACGCGAAACCAATGGCTGAGCAAAGTTGCGATAGTATTGCCAATAATAGCAATGCTTGCGATGCTTTAGGCGAAGCAGAACTGGGAATCGACAACCAATACAATCGACTAATGCAAGAGAACAGAGCGAAACGCGAAGAAGTTCTCAGATATAAAGAGAAACGACGGCTAGAAATGGCTGAACAGAGACGTATAGAAGCACTGGTAGAGCGACAACAAATCGAGGAAAACAAAAGGAAACGAATCGACACTAAAATGATTGACAGAGTGTCGAACTCCGGGTCGAAATTTGGTACTAAGAAAGCGCTGTCCAAAATCGATACGAATGTCAGATACCATACAAGTGCTAACATAAGAACTGTCGCTTTGAAAGACTTGAAAAGAATAATATATACGAAAGAATCGATTGAGGACTTGAATAGGAATGGCCAGACATGTAATAGAAGCAGTGATTCCGTTGAGATCGAAAACCTGTCGCCACAAACAAATGAATACAGTATTAGCGCTATTTGTCAGACAATTGGTTCGCTTAGAAGTTGTTGTATTAGATTAGAAGCTGACGGCACTCGTAAAGCCATCGCACACTTTGATTCGGCCAAAGACGCGATTGAATTTCAGAAGAGGTTTCATAATTTTAAACTCGACTCCTCTTTTATTAAGACTCGTATTATTTGAATGTTTTTTATTTTATTTCACTTTTCAACTCATGTATTGATTTCTCAGCAAAATTTCTTTCCTTAAATCAAATCTTTTATATTTAAAATCTAAGTAATCAGACATACATTACTTGATTGTCATTTTGTTTTTCTTATAAATTTAATTTGTATAACAACTCGTTTGACGAACATTTGAATGGAATAATAAAGACATGTTTGAATCGATAATTTGATTTCTATTAAAGCTATTCAAACATTTTATTTTAATTCTTAATCATATTAATGGATATAAGCCTTTGGAGGTCTTTGATAGAGGCGTAAACTCTTTCAAGAAATTTAACTAAAATAAAATATATATCGATTTTTTAAACAATTCTTACTAATTATGAAATAACTTATTAATATTTGATTTGAACGACAAGTTGTCATTAAATACATTTAAATTTTAAATTAATTGCAAATCAAATTGACCTATAAATTAACAAGTGGAATATTCTAGTGTTGCTATATTTTTAACATTGTAGTCAGTTTCGGTCTATTTATAGCCAGAATTTCTTTATATTCTTTAAATGTTATTTTTTAACATTTCTTCAATGTTTGATTGATCACTAAATTAGAGAGAATTGAATGGAATTCGGACTAATTATAATATTTTTTGTGTCAATATTCTTATAATGGAAATCCCAGTAAATGAATACTAATATGATGCACAAATGGAAATCCATTTCACAAGATATAAGGCTCTTATCGAAAGACTTTTTATATTTCGCATTTTTTTTGTCTACAATTTCTCAATTATAATGTAATAACAAATTAAAGATCTGTTGCGAAACAAAAAGTGAAAAGAATGTTCAAAACATTAATATAATGGGAAATAACTCTATAATTCTTAGTGATTGGTTGAAAAATGAGAATCTAATCATAAACTAATTGGAGCCTTCTTCAGGAGTTAGATAATAACAGTCTTAGTATTTGTATCTATATTTTAATTAAAATACAATTACAAAAATTGCGAAAATTTCCAAGCAATGTAATTTTGTAAATACTGTTTATAAAAACTTGCTTTTTAAACTTATAGTTCGATGAATTTAGAATTTATTTTGTGGGAAAGTTATGATAACTTTTACTGAATTAATCAAAGTATTGCAGTATATAATATGACTTCTTCCCATGAGATCTGTTTATTTTGGAAAGACTATTGAAAGTCAAACAAAATGTTTCAAAGAATAATTTATATATAATTTTTTTGTCTTTTATACAGTTCTGTCAATTATTTTTATCATATCTGCAGATATAATATAGAATCTATAGATATTTAGATGAATGAATGCTATACTATCGATAGTTTGAGATTAGTTAAGGAATATTCTTACGAAATGTTGACTTCTAGTAAACTCAGTCAATGCTATCAACCCTTCAACCTGTCATTGTTGTAAACCCTTTGGTGATAACAGTGATCTATAATTCTTTTGTTCGCTATTTTAAAGCATAAATTTATTCATAAAATTATTCCCAACTCTTTAAAAATATGTTTCAGTGCATTAATATTAATATTTAAATATTCGAGACAATGACCGAAAAGATTTTCCTTTAATATCCTATTAATGTAATCAAAATTTAGTTTAAAATTATTATTTCTATGATTTAAGGGCTAAACAAAGTGCACAACACTTTATTTATTTATAATAATTTTTGAATTCAGATTCTTATTCCACTAAATCAGTGCCAACTTTTAAATGTTTAGTTAAACAATTAATAATATCTGACAATTAGTGCACCGGTAGTCAGTATTTATTCAGCTGTGATCAATATTCTATTATTTATTAGGAAAATCTTATAGAATTTTAAATCAAACAATGTTTTTAAGAAATCTTTTATTAGAAAATATAACATTTAATTTTAAAACATAGCATTTAATATATTGAATATTATTTAATATTTCAAGTTTTCAGTTAATAACTAATTTGTGCGCAATTTTCTTTAAATTTTAATCTTTAGTTTCGAGACTTGAGTTTATTTCAATGAATAATAAGTTAATGATTTTTGTTTTCGTGGCTCAAAACCAATTGTTTTAATTGTTTTCAGGAGAGTATGATTTTGAGCCAAATATGTTATACCGAGCTATACCTGTCCCGGAACTGGTCGTTCCAAAGAGAATATTGTGTTTCAGAGCACAGGGTTTTATTTAATACAATATTTGGAGTTTTAATTTGATGATTCCATCGTTTAATGTGAACATTGATGTGTTTGTGTCCGCGAAGATACTTAATGCGGGACACAATCAGACGATAGACATTGCGTTTTATAGTAAATGCGGCGAAAATAAACGCTCCGTTGAGTCCGTGAAGAAGAATTGTGGGATAAGTGACTAGTGGTGTTTGGGTGAACAGGGCTATGAACCAGAATATCCAGGTAAAGCCCAGTATAGACAACAGTTTCATATATAGAATTAGATGATTCGATGCTTTGCACTTACGGTTTGTCGCGAATTGAGTCTCTTTTATGGTTTGCTTTAGTTTTCGTGCAGTTATTATAAATAGTATCACATTTACGGTTAGGATTAAACAGACGGGAGTGAAGAAAAACATTATTATCGGCACGAAGTGACTGATACCACATGTCACCAGTCCTGAGATGGGAGGGAGAATTTGTTTTGTTTTTTAATTGAATTTATAAAAATTAGTAAATTTTATTTTAATTCTTGTATTCTTACCATACGATGGATTGTAAGGCGAGTCAAATGCGATATTTAATTGTAAAATGAATGTTATAATGACTATTAGTGCCGGCATTAGCCACGCGTATAGAGAATACAATAGGAATTTATGGTTTTCACTGCCTTTTTGTTTCATAATTGAAATCTTAAATTTCAAAGCTCTGGCAAATGTTTTATAGACATCATAAGCCAATACATTCATCCAGAAAAATGCGGCTAAGATTAAAATAATTGATTGATTAAAACAAAAACAAAAAATAAAATTTTAAAAATAGGACATTTTTAGAAACTTATTTTTTGGGCTAAAATAGTTCTTATTGATGAATTGTTTGAATACTAACCTAATATTGTGTTAACTAAACGTAGGCTATAATCAATTTTTATGTGTATGTGTTCACTCTTTTTGTTCTTGTTCAATAGATAAATCAAAGTGAATGGTGTACTGCCATTGGGTTAAATGAATCGTAAAATTTAATTTTATAGAGAAGAAAATGGAATTCTCTGTATTAAAGTAGTTATACTTATCATAATTTTCTAACAAATTGTATATTTTTTCCAAAATAAACTACACTTCTATTATTACTTATTTTAGCAAAAGCTGGTTTAAACTGGATTTGAATTAAAACTTATTATTATTATTATTTTTTTTCTCTATTACTAACTGTAGTGTTGAATAGGAATTTGAAAAATCAAAAAGAATTCTTAAAAGCTTTATATGTTTTTGTAATATATTTAAGAAATTGATAAAAGACTTACAGAGGAATGAATAGAATCTAATTATGGCAACAGTGATGCAAAGGACACCAGTAGGTGAGGGCTGGATGTGTAGCGATAAAACAAACGTAATTGCACCCGACAACAGTGATAACGACAGAGACATTAGACATTTTCCGGGAGTATTCCGCAGTTTAGGCACAAAGGCATACACTATTAAATGCATTGTCAGACAAATGGATGAAATGCCTAAACAGAACTCCAGCATAAGTCTCATATGCGGTAACATAAGTGGTATCATAAGTACACTTTGGTGTACATTATTATTGTCATTATATTTAAAGTAATAATCGTTTGATTTATTCGATTTACAGATACTGTTCGTACAGTTAATCGCATCGATGTTAGCGATGTTGACCACCGAAACATTGGCCGATATGTCAAACGTTAGGTTTGAGGTTATATTGAATGCATGGATGAACGAAGTCATGAATATTAACATTTCCATAGCTATCCATATGAAAGTCATTCTTCACTTCTGACACAATAATTCAATTGCATTATTACATACTTTTAATCTTATTCTTTCGTCGAAATAAATTAAAAGTTCTAATATATAACAAAACTTTTTTCATTGAGATATCTGGTGTTTAAATAACTTCAACTTATTTGTATCACATTTGTCAAGTAATTTCTTAATTGTTCACAAAATATGATTATTTTATTATTTTTTTTTAAACAAATAATCATAAATTATATAAAACTAAAATATTTTTGAACGAACAATAGGAACAGCATTTCATTTAATACTTAT
>JAQFXN010001132.1:0-16498 GCA_034693365.1 Liacarus xylariae
GTATTAATAAATACAGTTAAAATTCTATCTGTGCCACACAGAGAACACATTGCATAAAGCAATTTAATTGGTTTTTTGAATAGGACTTATAGTGCATTTTTATTTGAAAATGAGCTCTAAATTGTTAAAAAATTGAATTTAAAGTTAAAACAATTCATCGCTTCATTGCGTGAGAGGAGTAATGAATACAAAATAAAACGAAACGAAATCTCAGAAATCAGAACCGAAACGACAATAATTCAGAATACGCTGGAAGTGTTGAAAGGAAAGGACAAAGAGATAACAGAAATATTGATAGCACTGGAGGAGCAGAAGGGTATTAGCGGTTACTTTTCAATGCAAGAAAACACTTTGAATAAAGTGAATGACGACAACAGAACACAAACGAGTGAAGAGTTGAAGGATATTCTCAAACAATTGTCGGACAAAATCAGTGACAAAAAGACAGCTTTGGCCCCAATAATCAAAGACTTGCGCCCATTGAGACAGAAGTGTCAGGACTTGCAGCATGAATACCATCAGAGACAACAGGCTTATGATTCCTGTGCCGCAGGACTGGAGACCAGTGTTGGAAAAGTTGAGAAAGAGATCTCAGATCTGACTAAACATATGAATACAATTGAATCGAATAAATATCTGATTGAATGCCGACTCGAAGTGCTCAGAGCCAGAGAAGAGGTATTGGACAAAGAGGTGAAGCTCTATTTGTCCGGTGATGGGGATGAGGAGCACAACTCAATACTGTAAGGATAACCGATTGGCACTAATACTCTCAATCCTCTCCTTACTCTTTAACCATTAATTAAAGACTAATTGAGTCTAATTCTGAAATACAGTAAACTTTATTAATAATATATTTTTGGTTTTATATCTTTAGATTCAAAATTCAATCCGAACTCACTTCACAGCAAGTGATGAAAGAGCGACTAAAACAACAGCAGAAAGAATTCAAATCCAATGAATCCCAGTATAGGAAACAACTGAAAATGTGGAGAGACTTAAAAGCATTGATGGAATTAAAACATAAATGTCTTAAACAGCAAATGGAAAACAATGCAATCAATGAGCACACAATCAATAGCAGACGCGATCATCTCGTCCTCTGAACTATACAACACTTGACAATATTTGACAATTAAATACACAAATTATACGACAAATCAATAATAGATTTATTGATTAATTGCTATTAAATAATGAGAAATAAAAATTAAATGAATTTAAAGGTTTTGTGTATTGATTTGAAAAATAATCTTAAAAAAACAGGCGTTTAAGCCAATCGTTGTATTGTCTCGTCTCTCAGATGGAGGCCATGGGTGTGGGGCCCATCTTAGTGTTCATGATTTTGCCGAACCCACCCCTGCCGTCGTCATAGTCCGTGCGATACTCGTCCCGCACTTGTCCGCCACTCTTTCCCCGTCCGAACTGTCGGCCCTCTATAAACCCGGTGTCCCAATCGGTACGAATGATCCGGTCGTCCAGCCGTGTGCCGTTCACATAGCGCATAGCATTGGCCGCGTCCTCCCTGAGCTGGTACTCGACGAAACAGAAGCCGCACGGGGTCTTATTGAATCGGTCCAAACCCATGATTACCCGTGCGATGTGTCCACACTTACCGAACAGCTCATAGATCTGCTCCTCCCGGGTATAGAACGACAAATTGCCGATATATAGGGTACAGGTCTTGGCCAACAGCTTCTCCTGCTCATCCTTCGAGCCCTATTCGGCACAGGTATTACAGGTGTGAGTCAAATGAAAACAATGTACACAAACAAACAATGAGTCCAACTGTTGTACACTTACTTTGAACTGTTGGTCGCGATATGAGGACAAGTCGTCTTTGGATCGGTTCTGATTGTTTCGGTACATCTCATACACGCATAGTATTAACGGATATTACGTTAATTGCAATCAAATGTAATAATAATTGTAAACAAATGTTTGGGAAAACTAATCAACACTTTTCTGATCAATAAATTTGTTGAAAACTATACGTAAATTACGTCCAATTGTTTGCAATACAGGGTTGTCAAAGACAAGTAGTTTAGGAAAAGGGCATTCATTGCACTATTACTTTAGTAATACAGTATTGATGTATTGAAAGCACTGCACAGTCAATGAGTGAGAGTATCGTTGCGTCAGTTTTAAACATAAAAACACAAAACAAAACGATTGAATGCATTGAAAACGCGTTGACGTATTGGCGCCAAAGCAGACATCAGTCCATTTGATTGAGTGCTTAATTAGTTAATTAGAAAAATCAATTGATTTGTCAGTCATTATGAGTGACCCGAATGGAGACACTCCGTCGGATGAGCTGACATACCTGGCCTCGCCCTCGGTGTGGCACACAGTGCCGTTCGGGGGCGAAGACCTGTGCGAACGGGCCTTCATTGAACACAAATGCGAACAAAACGGATCCGTTGTGTCGACAATGGCTTTGGGAGAGTATAATGACATATATGTGGAGAAAATGATGTTAAAACAGCACAGGGAGGACAGGCCAGGGGAGCCATCGGCTCTCACCGATTACGCGACCGACTCTATAGTGCAGTCCTATTTAGACCACAGACTCGATTCGGAATCAGAGGACTATTCGTCAGTAGATTTGTGCCAATCGTCAGATGAGGACAAGGACTCCATCGATGAGCTATTCGTCGACAACTCTGAGTCGGGGGCAAACAAATGGACTCCAAGTGTGTTCTGTCCGCCAAAACAGGACATCGAGAATCCCATCGAATGTGTCTATAATTTAGGTTTGTTTCTGTTGGACAGGGAATCACTTGAAATGCCATTATTTCTGTTGTATTTGTTTCAGATTTTGATGAATCTCTGGACTCAACCCTTAATTTTAGTTTAGGGCCACAAATGCCCAAAAGGTTCGACTCGTGTCAGAAGGTATTTGGCTTTAATGACTCGTTCTTAGACAGACTCAAACGTCTGGACACTAAAGACGTGAGTCTTGAGCTGCAATTGTGGCCATCGATTCTGAAAGGGTTGAGCATATCGTGCATTAGTGGCCCAAAGACTGGCAAAACTAATGCATATTTAATACCATTAATGAATTGGTTCGACAGCCCTGAGTACATCCGAGTGGAAAACGACCTGAGCGTCGGTGCGATAATCATCTGCAGTTCAACGCGACAGACATATGAGATCGCACGACAGGCCAAGAAGTGGAGGGAACCGGTCGTTAACCCTAAACAAAAAGTTCGAATTGTGTCAATGAATAGCGCGAATGAAAGCAAGATTTTTAGTACTATTCTTAACGGCTGTGATCTTCTCATTACAACTCCGGCACCACTTTTACGCACAATTAATAAATCGGTAATTTATATAAAATACTCATCCCTTTCATACCCTTTCCTTTTGACTATTTTTTTTAACCAAAACTAATTTTTTTCAAAAACATAAAAAAACTGATTCAATACAACCAAAAATCAGTTTTAACCGCAAACTAACATATTTTTTCGTAATTATCTAAAGGTATATCAACTCCTCTGCCCTTTCCCCAGAATAGCAGACTCATCTTCACCCACTCTGTATTTAGTCATTCTATTAAAAACTATTAGTAAATCAATTAATAAAATATTTTCACAGATCATCGACAGTGACAACACTCGATGTCTTATCATCGATGAGGCGGACATATCCCTAGCCTTACATCGGAAGACAATTTTGGAAATTTATTTGTCTTTTGCTTCAATGAAGTTAGTCATCAATACATTTAATGTAAATTTAATTCTTTGAATAAAATATATATATTTTTATTTTTTGTTTAAAAGAAAACCGAAATCAACTGAAAAACAAAAGAAAAACGGATTGAGTGCTAAACCAATGGCCTTTCAGACGATGCTATTCACTGAGAAGTGGACTAAAGATATCAAGTGGTGGACAAAAGAGGTACAACACATGCCTAGTGTGGTGTTTGGCTCCTATTATGAGGCGTCCATTGCTTTAGGCATCGAATGCAAAGTCGAAGTGATTGGTGAAGAAGGGGAGCGCGAAATGACTGTTCAACGGCTTGTGGTCCGACTGGTGAACTCAGGCCAAAAACGAATTGCAATCGTTTGCCGAACTGTAGATGAGATCCGATATTTGAAACGAAAACTGACCAACGAATCGATTGTAGTGACTCACGAGACACCACATTTCAATTTGGAAGCCCTGCGCCACCAATGGAAGAAAGGGAACAGTGTTTTGTTGATCAACGATTCGGCGATTAGATTGGTTTCAGGTTTTAAGTCAGTCATGTGTTTAATACATTACAAATTGCCCTTTGATTTCGATTCTAAATTTGGCGAACGATTCCGTCAAATGAGAGATAATTTACAAAAATATAGGAATGTATTGAATGGAGAAAAGAATGAAAAACTGATCACTTATTTGATTGTCAGTCCGACCGATAAAGAACTGATACCAAAAGTTATTGAGTATTTAAAGCGACTCAATGTCACTCCTATTCCACACAAATTGAAACAATTGTGTAGTTATGAGAGACGAGAGCTTTGCCACTATTTCTCATCACTGGCTAACTGTCCGTTACAATCGTTCCACTGTTCCGACAGACATGAGTTCAATAGATTCGATAAACCCCTGTCCGGTCTGCCAGTGAGAGGACAAATAAAGATTGTGGTGACGTATGTGAAGGGCGCCAATGAATTCTACTTTCGGTTGAATGAGTGCCGAACTGAGGAGCAGACAAGTGGCAAATGGGAGCGCAGGGAAGTGGTCTACGATGACATACGAGAGGAACTGAACTCTTTGAAGGAAACGCCGTTCAATACGCTTAAGCAATACTCGATGTCAGAGGTCTATGGAATTGCAATTCGAGGCCAAGTCTTTAGAGTGCGTTTGACACAAATATTCGGCGACGAAGAGATCCACTTCTATCAGGAGTTCGACCCTTTAGACCAAAGCCAAGTGATCGAAGTGTTTTGTATTGATTTTGGACACAAAGTGAGGACCCGTTCCCGACAATTGTTTCAATTGCCCCAACACTTGCAATGTTTGCCCGCATTTGCATTCAGAGCTTATTTGTTTGGAATTAAACCGATTGACAATGAGATCGAATGGGACTTCCGGTCGACACAGGCTTTCTATGACTTAGTGGACAATTACAAGATCTCTCGGATCACTGCATGGGTTCTAAAACAAATCAATGGTGTCTTTTGGCTCAACAGACTTGTTGTGGAGAAACGGCTTAGAAATGCAAAAATGTCTGTCGACTCGAATCCGATTAAGTATTTGATTGACAGACATATTGTGGAACAAAATGATAAACAGTTGCCGAACGCGAACAACGATTACAGTAAAATAGTTAACGTTTGGCACAATTCTCGTATGAATAGTATTGCATACAATGCATGTCTGGTCGACGACACCACTTATGTAGTAATCAGTGATTTTGTTTCAGTCGATGAGTTATATTTGGTTAAAGAAAGTCAAGTCAAACGTCTTAAACAATTAGAAGACAAATGGCTGTCCACTGCCGGTCAAAAACTGGAGCCATTGGTCGAAGTGATTGCAGAACAGATCTGTTTTTATAAACACTTCGATGACGTATACCAAGAGTCGAGTCTCAATCGGGCAAAGGTAGTGGCAATCGATGGCCTATTAGTGGATGTGTTTCTTGTAGATCACGGCGAGACTGTGCGCAAAGTCCAGAAGACAGCTCTGTATCGGATCGAGGACTCGCACCTCCAAGAGCTGCCATTCCAAGCAATTCGTGTAGCACTCAGTGGATTCAAAGCAAATAAAGCCATTACTTATGACCTCATATGTGAACTGAGCCGCGATTCTGAAGACCAGTATTTGATGGCAATCGCACAGAAGGTTACGGATGGGGTGAATGTGATTCGACTGTTCATAGCGGACGACAAAAGCGAAACTCAATTCACGGCTTTGAGTAAACTATTGGTTGACCGCAATTACGGCCACTATTGTGATGGAGAAGAGGACAGGGATTTGGTGCTTTGTATAGATCGGACACAAGTCGAAGAACACCCGTTTGTTCCATCAGCTGATCTCAAGTTCTCGGAAGAGTATTTGGAACGACTGGAGGCAGAATTCGCTGACAATCTAACGAAGGAATGCATTCTTCAGATGTTTGGTTTGGACGAGAGTGAAGACATAGATTACGAGTGCAATACTGCCAGCAGTGCAGACACACTGAGTCGAGACTCGCAAATGTCTAAAGTTATGCGTCGATTAAAAGCACTGAAAGAACGAAATAAATTGAATACCGATTCGGACGACGAGGAAGAAGAAGACTCAAAGCCTAAGACAATCGGATTCATTGATTACAATCCCGGAGATTACGACTACGAGACCAACGGTCGTCCGGTGGCCTGTTATGACCCGTGCGACGACTCGGGAGACGAGGCCTCGCACAGTGATGAGGACGCGATGTTCGAAGAGGAGGAGCTTTCTTAAGCCCAAACGCACTGCCAATACATTGAATTTAATGTTTTGTAATGTTTTTTTTGGTATTCAAATCAAAATGTAATTAATTTTCGTTTTCTTTTATACATCAAAATGTGATTCAAACCTATTTTTTTTAAGCATAAAGTATTTTCTCTTATTTTATTCCTCTTATTATTCACTAAAATGTGTTCAGAAATATGTTTTTGTATTAATTATGTATTTATATTGAATTTTGATATCAGTCTTATTATTTGCTGTTTTTTATATTGAAATAAAGGGTAAAAAGTTTTTTATTAAAAACTCGTTATTATTACTGTATATCATATGAATTGTCACTATTTTAAAGACTATTTAATATAAGTCTAGAGAGTATTTCACAGACATTTACTTTTAGAACTAACCTCTGATTAGAATAAAAATTGAAAACAATTTTTTTTGTTAACAATTTTATTATTATATAAGCACTAAATCTTTATTTTAATAAATAAATAATTTTATAAATATAACAAATATTTTTTTCCAATAATTCTAAGACAAATGAAAAAAATGTAACAATAATTTAGCCGAAAATAAAGCAAAAGAAAGTATAAATATCTGCATAATTGACAGACAGGCTATAGATTGAATGCCATGTTTAGTAATATCAATGTGTCCTTTCATCTATTTGGACATCAGATTCCCTGTCCTATCAATTGGTTTAAACTAAAGACAATACAAAATATATTAATCATTCATTCCTTGGCCACTCATATTGGCAACAATTGGGAGAGATATAGCAATTTAAGGCATATGTCATTTGATTCAATTTAAAACAATTTCAATCAATTAATCTCTCTTTTCCTTTTAAATAAATAGTTTTAGTCATTTCAAAGGGAAGGGTAGAGTTCGGTACTCATCTTTCATCTATCATATTGTCCTACAATCACTGATCTTTTGAAGAGCCGAACCATATTTGGTTAAATCACATAATATTCATATTCAACTCTAATTCAAGTTCTGATAAAATAAGCCCAATTGACAACACTTTAAATAATGGTAACCCAAAGGTAGGGCACAAATACCAAAAACTGTTCTTCAATTTACTAATCATTAAAGTTTAAAATTCGGTAATTTTTTTGCATAAAAACAAATATTCGAATTGGAATTGTTTCTCAAAACAGAGCAGTGGTCGAAATGGTAGCCATTGCTTGTTCACCACTAACCACATCATTGTTGTCACCGTCAGTAATGACAAAGCCATGGGTTTGTAACTGAGTTATAATGGAAGGATCCAATTGAAAGAGCTGTGAGAAAAGTGAGCTCTCCATCTGATAAGTGTTGGGCAATTGGTTCGGGTTTGTCGACACACATGTGATTCGCATTACATCATTGTTTCCGACAAAAGTTTGATTTTCTTCAGCACCAGATGTGGTGACCAATTGAGTGGATATGTCTGGCGTCGAACCAATTGCACTAATTTTAGTTACAGTTTGTGAATTATTTAAAACAATTTTATTCTGTTTATTGTGTTTATCGATATGTGCTTTTCGGTGACCAGACGTACGAAATCTTTCGTTGCATTGATTGCATTCAAACGGTTTGAGACCTGAGTTTGAAATGATTTGACAAAAACTAATTGAGAAACTCATCTATTTTTTTCAGTAAAAGTAAATTCTATACAACAGCACAATATGACAAACCTGTGTGTAGTCTTGAGTGGACTTTAAGACTGCCGGCGGTCGCAAAACAACTGTCGCATACATTGCATTTGAAATTCTTCTCTCCCTTATGTGTAACCAAATGACTGTCGAGAGTGGACTTAACGGTAAATCTTTTCTTACAGACATCGCACACGTATGGCTTCTCTCCGGTGTGTGTCCGCCGATGTCTCACTAAATCGCTGGGCTTTTTGAAACTTTTCGGACAGAAATCGCATTTATTTGGATGAATAGCAATCGGGTCTCCAATATCGCAAATGGCTTGTTGTTTGAGTGCAGTTTCGAATACCGGAACCACTAAACTGTTGCTATTGGCTGACAATTCATTTATCAGCTGTTCGTCTGTCGGCTGACATAACTCTAGTATTTGTCCGGAATTGATATGACTTTCATTGTCTCCAATCGAAGCGATTGAGGACTCAATCAAAAGGTTCTGATGATTGCATTCAATGTGTTTATTGAGCGCCGATTCTGTCTTGAATTTAGTGAAACAGTGCGGACACAGGTATGCATTGACGGCGTGCACTGTATTGATGTGTCGGTGCAATGAATTATTCGTGACGAATGTGGCCAAACATATATTGCATTTGAATTTCTTAACGGCTGAGTGTGTATTGATATGAGTGTTGAGAACCCCTCGGGTGGCGAATGCGCGCAAACATATTTGGCACTTATAGGGTCTCTCCCCCGTGTGTCGTCTCAAATGCTGTTTTAAATGAGACGACTTCTTGAAGGCCATTCCACATAACTCACAAGGAAAGGGTCGGACACCATCAGTGGCCGACACTCTATTGGAGGGTTCGATGTATTGGAAAATATTTGAATCAATTAAGACATTATTGTTATTAGTGTTTGAAATAATATTGCTATCGATTAATGAGATTTGCTGTGAATGTGTATCAATTAGTGTCGCTTCCGTTCCTGCTTTTGGTATATGCTGTCCGATGTCCGACTGTTGACCACTACTGCTGGTCCCGTCGGTTGTAATGAGATTGTCGTTCAAATTGTTCTGCTCTTTCATGAGCTGTAGTGCAAACTCTGGTCGATGGAGTTTAATATGTTTTTTACAGTTGAGACTAGATTTGAATGTCTTCTGACAGTAGGGACACATGTATGGCCTCACATCTCTATGACGGGTCATATGTCGGGTGAGTGAACCCCGAGTGGCGAACGCGAACTCACATTCACTACATTTGAATGGTTTCACACCACCGGAATGGGTGGACTGCATATGGGTTTTAAGGCTCCCTTTGGCCACAAAACACTGCAAACAGATCTGGCACTGAAAGGGCTTCTCCCCGGTGTGCGACCGGATGTGTTGGGTCAGGTGTGAGGACTTTTTGAACGCTTTCTCGCAGTGAATGCATTTATGTCTACGTTTGGGTCGTTCCAAATCATTAACTGCCACTTCCTGTGCTCCCAATTGATTACTATTTGTATTGATATCGCAATTAGGGGTCGAATCGGTGGCTACAAGTGGGTCACTGTCGCCGCCGTTCATCACAATTATAGGTCCGTCCAATTGAATCTTAGCCAACAGTGATTCCGATATTTGTTTATATTTAATCGATTTATTAGACCTTAAAATAGTTGTATTGCTATCAGTGAATGCATTAGTAGTCAAACTCGACGACTGCCTGTCCTGTCTTTCATGTCCGGCCAAATGTGACTTTAAATGACCTAAAGTTCGAAATTTTTTATCGCAAAAATCAATAGAACAGGAATATGGAAGAGCACCCGTATGTAGTCGTATGTGTACTTTCAATGCCTACAATTGAATTGAATATAAACTTAATTTCAATCCACTTATTGATTGATTGTGTTGTTTGGGACAGACCTGAGGCGATGAGAAGGACTTATTGCAGAGTTGGCACAGGAAGGCCTTAATGCCGTCGTGAGTGCGCATATGACAGTTCAAAGTGCCCTTCACTGTGAACGCCCGATAGCATTGCGAGCACTTAAATGGCCGGTCGTGCGTATGAATCCTCACATGTCTGACCAAATCTGAAGATTTCTTGAATTCTTTCTGACAGTAGAGGCACTGGCGGTAACAGACTTTGCCCACTCGTCGCACTATATGTGTCTGTCGAGTGCCAGTCGCCGGATCGAAGAGCTGTGCGATCTGTTTGTCGCCGATGCTGTCAACACCAGAATTCACTCCACTCTTCTCTAACGCTCGGCTCAACAGATCTGTGAGATTGTCATCGATTTGTGTCTTGTCTTCCATTCGAATGATTACATCTTTGGTATTGTTATAGTTATTCGAATCAATAGTTTTATTATTCGCTTCCATTGGATGCCTT
Source organism: Liacarus xylariae (assembly GCA_034693365.1). NCBI lineage: Eukaryota > Metazoa > Arthropoda > Arachnida > Sarcoptiformes > Liacaridae > Liacarus > Liacarus xylariae. Next base: position 10,427 of record JAQFXN010001132.1, read on the forward strand.
CGACTCATATGACAGTTAAGTATTCCAACCTTTTTGAACACACAGTTACAGTGGGGACACTTAAACAGTTGTGAGGCCGGGGTGTCTGCTTGTGGGGCGTGTAATCGTCTAATATGTGACCTCATATTCCCGCTCTGTGTGAAACGGGCCGAACAGAAACGACACTTGAATTTACGTTCGCCCGTGTGTTGTGTCTTATGTATGTCTAATGAGTTCTTCTGATTGAAAGCCTTCGCACAGAACTCGCATTTGAAGGGCTTCTCTCCGGTATGTATGCGAATGTGACGAATCAATTGACTCTTTTTCTTAAATGTCTTTCCACAAGTGGTGCAGTGGTGTTGGAAACCCGTTCTATCAATTGTCTGCTCATGGGTTCGATGTTTTAGCGATGATTTGAGTTTTAAATGCAGTTTTTTGTGTTCTTTCAACTGATAAACGGTCGCAAACTTCTGATCGCATACAGAGCACAGACAGTCACTGGCTTTGGTGGTCTTCTGTCGGGATTTAGGGCCAACTTTTTTATTACTGTTGTTTATGTGAACACTATTAGTGTGTTTATTCAAATAGTAATTTGTTGTGAATTGTTGTGTGCATTGACCACAAGTCAACAGTTCCTCCTTTTGGTGGACTAATAGGTGCGACCGAAGTGAAGCCAAACGAGTGAAACACTTCTGGCATTCACAACACGTGGGCTTTAGACCCGCACTTCGTCTATAGTGTTGGGCACATGAATGCAACCTTAGGTTCACTTCTATATTAAAAGTCTCCTCACATTCCGAACACTTGAATGGCTTGTCTTCGGCGTGAAGTCTAAAATGCCGTCTCATTTCTGTGATTCGCATCAATTGAATGGAACAGACATTGCATTTAAACAGATTATCTGCTGTTCGCACAAAATCGTTAGCAATCGTTGGGTTAATTGCGATCTCATTGTTAGGTATCGTTTCGTTTGATTCATAAGCGCTTTGATTGAGTGGACAATCACTTTGTATGATATAATGCGTCAAATCGTTGGTCACGTCTAACAAACTATTGTTTGAAACCAGTCTTTGGCCGATATTCTGGCCATTCGTCTGATAGAAAGTCAGTTGATTTGGATTTGAGGCATCGATTTGGACAATAGTAGTGCCGATAGTGTTGGCCACACAACTGGTCTCGGGTGGAGTGGAATCAGTGGTGCCTTTAGTGGTCATCAACAGTCTTGTTGTGTAGATTTGGTTCAATTTTGACGACTCTTCAGAAGACATAAAACAATTAAAAAAAAGTTATAAAATTAAAACAAAAATTTAATATAATTTCAAAGTAATTATGGATTCAATACCCGATTCGGTGGTCAGTAATGGCATCGAAATAACGGATGAATCGTTGGCCAACTCTGTGTCCACACCTGTGCCGACGCTATTCGTGGCCAACAATTTGATCCGAGTCTGAGTGTCTGTGCTATTGAATCGACTGAAATCAGTTACGCTTACGTCTGAAGACATAGCAATCGATTGAATTGTCGGCCGATTTAGTCGTTTAACACTGTTTTACACTATTTTTTTTAATAATATTTTGTAAAAAATAATAAAATCAAAACAAAAATATTGAACTGAATGTGAATTGAGTTTGCATTGAATGCCATCTTTTGGTTGTTATTAAACCACAAAATAGTTTAAGGGTTTGTCTCAAACAGACAATCACTTAATCATTAAAATCTAAGTTTATATAATTAATATTATGTCCGAAACATCAGTGCCATCAGTGGTGTCGTGTGAGCCCAGTGTGGTGTCAGTGCCGCCCAGAGAAGTGTCCATTTGTGCCATCTGTAGGGATGACATCAGCACTAATTTGGGCCGAAGACGACTGCTGTTCCACTTATACGACTCGTCTCGTCCCGACCCGACCTCACAGACCGTAAAACAGGTGCACGACTTGATGTCACTGTTCGCCAATGGAATCGATGGCCGACACTGCGATCTGAGTAACTGTTCTCAAGACTACATCGAATCGATGGCATCGAAATGGTGTTGTCGTAAATGCGAGCGAATGGTCGATAATATCTATAAGCGGTTCCAACAGTTGCACCAATTCTACAACCAATACAGAGACAGTCCTTTGGCTCAACTGCTCCACTCACTCGCCATCGATAGGAACAGCAGCACTGATGAGCTCAAGACCGCTGACGACAGCGGCCGACAAAGCGGTGATCAAAGCATAACAATTAACGGTTTGTAGTCGTAGTGAATGTGCCATCAATTGAGTGAAACACACAGAGTCTGAGTCCATAACTAATGTTCAAAAACACTTGTCAATTGGTTTTGTGGTCAGACCTGTTGAGCACATAATCTATAGATAACTAAAGTTTTGTTACACAACTCTTGAAATTAATTTATTTTTATTTGTTTTGTAGAACTTATTATTCAAGAATCGGTAGAACAGAATGTCTTCGACAGCAATGAAAGTATTGATTATTTCTTCTTCTTTTTTATTACCAATAATTTAAATATACTTTTTTTTCTCTTTAAACCAATAATTTAGTTGAAATAATTCCTATAAATAATAATGAGAGTCAAGAGTCGGAAAAATTGGACAAAAAGAGAAAACCAACTGAAGAAGAGGTTCCGCCAGAAGCACAAGAAATCGAATCAAAGGTAGAGGACTGTCCTGTAGAGGTTAATCAGCGGAAAACTCGTAGTAAGACTTCAACTGAATGTGAAAAAAGTGGCACAAAATCTCAAATTAATAAACGATTAAAGACTGCAAAGACTGAAAATAATTCAACAAAACCTGAAAATGAATTGAAATCTAAATTAAGCTTAGGTTCAATTGAGTGCGAAATAGACAAACAAATACTTACATCGCTTACGAACCACTATTACGAGGGTATAATGAGAGCTCTGTTAAGTGTGGATAAGTTGAAAACTATTGCCATTAGGGAAGTGGCCAGACATGTGTCGGCCGAGTGTATGAACGCCAGTAGGACAGTGGCCAAACAGTCGCACTCATTAGAAACACTTAAACTGTCTGAATTGAAAAAATTGATCCATCAGTGTCTGCCCTCAACACTACTACTGTTCACTGTCCTGACCGGCAAAGAGAAACTATTGAACGCACCCATAGTGTCGATGATTTCAATACTGATGTATGTCCTAAATAGTCACGCGAATCTGTTCCAGAAAATGATTGCCACAGTTCTGCTTCACTCCAAATGTAATCCATCGACAATAGAACGACTGCACACATACAAACTGTGCATCGCTTACGAGACACTGGTATTATAGAAAACCAATTGACATCTCTTTCAAACTTCTCTAAAATCAATTTAAAGTTTTTTTTAAGTCTTCTTTTGAATAAAGTTTTTTTTTTGAATTAAATTCAATCTAATAATTAATTTGTTTGTTTTGAATTTAATTCTTTTCATAATATCTTGTTTTTTAACCTTTTATTCCAACAAATTATATCAGAACCCTATTAATCCGTTTATTCTTATATTTAATACCAGAATAATTGGAATTTATGTTTTTCTTTTAATTTTAGGTCTCATTTCTCGACCACAACTTAGGTTCGACACAAATGCCAAAATTGATTAAAGCGTTTCAATTATGAAATTAAAGTAAAATATATACAAATTATTTATGAATTTTAAGATAACTTTAATTGTTTGATGAATTTTTTTTAAATACGGAAAAAATATTCTTTATTTTTTATTAATCACTAATTATATTGAAATATCTTTTTTTGTTTGTTAACAAAATAATTGTTTAAATAAATTGTTTCCTAAAATTTAGTTAATTGTAATAAATATTCTGTTTATGTAATACTGGAATCGGAATTATTAAAACAAATTGATTACAGGAATTGAATCGAAAAAGAAATGTAAAGAATTTTTTATTTAATTTATTTATCCAAAGAAATTAATTATTTATTAAAATATTTTGTATTAAATAGAAATAATATAGACATTGAGTTAATAGTGTTGTTGTTGTTGTTCTGTTGGGAACTTCTTGTGCTTGTTGTGCATCCAAGGCTGATAGTCGATGCCTCTGCACATGGGATAGTGGACTAATGGACAATTGAAATCTTTACAGCCGGTGGTCCTCCAGAAGTAGCACTCATTAGTGCCCTTTGGCTGATAGGGACGCATGAAATGCAATTCCTTCTGATCGTTTCCGGGTATGAATCGGAAGACCAGCGGTCGCTCGCCATTACTCACACCTGAAACGGTCTGTCCGTAAAGGTTGGCTATGGCTATGCGCGGACTGTTTGGGTTACGATAGTTGACAAAAGCACAGTACGAATTGCCGACAACGTTGACGTAGTCTATTGGGCCGTATTTGCCGAAAATGGACTCCAATTGAGTTACTTTACAAAAGGGTGCAATGTTTCCAATCCATAAGCCCTTATATCCGAACAGATTCTTCGGCAAACAATAGTCACGGAATCGCTTTCCAAACGATATCTGTTTATCAGTCTTTTGGACAAAGATATTATCCAAAGAATTACATCTTTTATGCATAAACTGTTGATTTGCCACTCCATCCGAACCACTGTTTGCTGTCATTATCTGATTGTAGTCTATGTTTAAGTTTTGGCTATTAATCGGGTGCTGTCTTAGTATAGGCGGTCGGCTTTGGGAGCGGGACCTCTTCTCTCTGGTCGAACCAAAACCACTGAATCGATTAGCTCTTTGTGTCAATGGTTTGGTTGTCATTGAATGTGTGAAACGATTTTCTTTGTCATTCTTGTTGTGGCCGTTGTTGTCGTCCATTGTCTTAAAAGTATTCAAATAATCATAACTTGTCTTCGAATCGCAGCCAATACTACTGTTTGTTATCCTTTGATTAGTGGAGGCACTGACCGCCTGTGCGATACTCTTGTGATTGATGGCCTCAATCGACGCTTCTTCGATAGTGAGCCCGAAGTCTCTGAGCGCCAAATATCTGATATTTAGCAGTTCTTTCTTCGTGTCCTCACAGTTGGCGTCGATTTCCAGAACTTTATTGAATGCTTTCTCTGCGTCCGAATACCGTTTCAGACCATTTAATGCCTTTCCCTGTCTGAAGTATGGCTTCGGTTTAGTGGGCATTAGTATAACTGAGCGCAAAGCGTCGGCCAAAGAGTCCTCAAAGTTGGTCAGCCTTTCGTAACAATAGGAACGATTGCAATAAAGCCTATAGTCTTCGTCGAACAGCGATATGGCTTTACTGTAGTATTGAATCGCTTCAGAATAGAGACCACTGTTTGCCCTTTGATTGCCGATTGTGGACAGGGTTTCGCTTTTCTGCTTAAGCGACAGATTCGACAACTTCTCTATTGTCTCATCCATTGAAATGTTAACCAAATCTCCAGTTATTTGCGAATCGCAGCCCATTATACTCATGTCCTCATCCAATGCCGATCCACTCTCTCTTAAGACACTGGCAATAGATAGAAGGCTTAGATTCTCTCCAGTGTTGGCCGAAACTGATTGTGTCTCATATTGTCTAAAGTTATTTGAAAACATTTTTTCTATTCGTTTTATAAGTAAAATATTATTTGTTTCTCATATACACTATAATTAATATTTATAATTAACTGTCTTTTAATTTGAATATTTAGAAAGTTTTTTTGATATTTTAATTTTCTTATTCGATGTTTGAATTAATTGGTTTCAAAAATTTAGTACAACTTTTCATTTCATTTCAATGCAATTCTCGCGCAAATAATATACAATTAGAAAATTTCCTTGAATACCAGCCAATGGCTCTATTTAGCCCTAAATTAAGGAGGTGCACGGGACACAATTTTATTATTCTAATATTTGAAAAAATAAGTAGATTAACTTGCTTATCTCAATAAAATTATATAAGTTCATAATTTAAAAATTTTACGGCAATATTACACGAAATAGGTTTAATTCCAAGAAAAAGTTCCTAACAAATAATATTTATCATTTTTAGCATGAAAAATAAATTGAGTGCACAGTGCTATGAAGTATATGTGAAAGAATAAAATTAAAAAATGTTTAAAAAGAAGCAACATTTCTTAAGTCTTATAAGATGACTACGTGCTTCAGTATAATAGTCACATACAGTTAAACATTGAGTCAAT